>JARQOD010011005.1:0-25096 GCA_033576555.1 Oophaga sylvatica
ACCTGTGGCTACTTGTCACGCGGTCTTATGATATGTGTATGATGTCAGTAAACTATTCTTAAAAGAACAACACTCTATACAACATATAGATTAGCAACATCAGCATGTAAATATAGAATAGATTTACCTGACACGATATCCGTTGAACACAGGGTTAATCTTGAGGACTTGATACACTGTCACAGGAAAGAGGAGGACCGGGGGTCTAACCTGACCCTAAACTGGGGTCCTAACTAATCCCTCACCTTGGAGGTACTGATAATGGTTCAGAGGTCCAAGTCTCCAGCCTAATCCTGTCTCCTATCAGTCCCTGAACCCTGTAATCAGTCCTAAGAAGGATTCTGATTACCACCAAAGGGATATGGGCTGATCTCTGCTAAATACACAGATTTAGACATATAAGACAGACTGGAGAAAACACAGACTTGCATACACACTCAAACACAGAAGGAACATAAATGATCTGGGATATTAAACTCTAAGCAAGGTGAGCTTAAAACAACTAAGGAGCTCTTTAACTTAAGTCTATACAGATACAATCCTATCTGTGGTCTGCATGAAGAATTTCACTGGCAACTCCCAACACAGACAACCAGAGATTTAAAGGAAACCAATCAACAAATAATTAATTGCAGCCGGGAGAAACTGCACCCAGTCCCAGAACTGAGCACAGACAGAATTAACTCCCTAACTGCCAAACACAAAGAAACAGCAACTCAGCTGTGAGAAGTCAGAATGTGCAACCGCGACGATCTTCGTGGCGATGCACACATGACAGTACCCCCCCTTCTACGAGGGGCCTCCGGACCCTCAGGGCCAGGTTTGCCCGGGTGAGTTCTGTGGAAGGTCCGCACCAAACGATCTGCGTTAATGTCAGACGCAGGAACCCACGTCCTCTCCTCTGGACCATACCCCTTCCAATGCACCAAGTACTGAAGGGACCGGCGATTCAGACGTGAGTCAATGATCTTTGACACTTGAAACTCCAAGTTACCATTGACCACCACTGGAGGAGGAGGTAGAGGTGATGGAATGACTGGTGCCACGTACCTCTTAAGTAATGACTTGTGGAACACATTGTGGATTTTAAACGTAGGAGGGAGGTCCAGACGAAATGCCACAGGATTAATTATGGAACTGATCCTGTACGGCCCGATGAATCTGGGGCCCAGCTTCCAGGAGGGAACTTTAAGTTTTATATTCCTGGTAGACAACCATACCAGATCGTTCACATTAAGATCTGGACCAGAAACTCTCCTCCTATCAGCCATACGTTTATAACGGTTCCCCATAGCACTCAGATTATTCAATACACCTCTCCACACTGAAGCAAGTGACGACGAGAAACGCTCCTCCTCAGGAACCCCAGAAGGGCCCCCCCCATTGAATGTACAAAACTGGGGATGAAAACCATATGCCCCAAAAAACGGGGACTTACCAGTGGACTCGCTCCGCCTGTTGTTAAGAGCGAACTCTGCCAGAGGCAAGAAAGAAGACCAGTCCTCCTGGTTCTCTGAGACAAAACACCGAAGATAAGTCTCTAGGCTTTGATTCAGACGCTCTGTCTGACCATTGGTCTGCGGATGAAAAGCCGAGGAAAATGACAATTGCATCCCCCGACGTAAACAAAATGCCCTCCAAAACTTGGACACAAACTGAGACCCCCTATCTGACACCACATCAGAAGGCAACCCATGAAGTCTCACAATCTCCCCAATGAACACCTGCGCCAGAGTTTTAGCATTAGGGAGGGCAGGAAGAGCAATGAAATGTGCCATCTTACTGAACCTGTCAACAACCACCAGTATGACAGTCTTCCCTGACGACTGAGGAAGGTCCGTGATGAAGTCCATAGACAAATGAGTCCATGGACGCTCCGGAAGTTTCAAGGGTAAGAGGGTCCCAGACGGACGGGTATGAGGGGTCTTAGAGCGAGCACAAACCCCACAGGACGCAACAAAAGTTAAAACATCTTTATTAACGTTAGGCCACCAAAACCGGCGAGAAAGGAGATCTAAAGTAGCCTTACTCCCTGGATGTCCTGCTAAAGCAGAATTATGATGTGCCTCAATAACCTTTTGTCTCAACTGATTTGGGACAAACAGTCTCCCTGGAGGTCCTGCAGGGGCGTCCCCCTGAGCCTCTAACACCTCCTCCTCAAGCTCAGAACATACAGCCGACACTACCACCCCCTCCTGAAGGATAGGAATCGGGTCATCCATTTTCCCGGCCCCTGGGAAACTGCGAGACAAGGCATCCGCCTTAACATTCTTAGATCCAGGGCGATAAGTGACAACAAAATTAAACCTGGTAAAAAACAACGACCATCGAGCTTGTCTGGAATTCAGACGCTTAGCAGATTCCAAATACAACAGGTTCTTGTGATCAGTAATAACGGTAACCGGGTGGACTGCCCCCTCCAAAAAGTGACGCCATTCTTCAAAAGCCAACTTAATGGCCAAAAGTTCCCTATTGCCGATATCATAATTCCTTTCGGCGGACGACAATTTTTTAGAAAAGAAAGCGCACGGATGCCATTTACCAGGGGATGGACCCTGGGACAATATTGCACCCACCCCTACGTCAGACGCGTCCACCTCCACAACGAACGGCTGTGATGCATCTGGTTGGATGAGAACGGGTGCCGAAGCAAAACATTTTTTCAAAGAGGAAAAAGCTTGGCAAGCTTTGTCCGACCATTTAGAAAAATCCGTCCCTTTTCTTGTCATGTCAGTGAGAGGTTTGACAACAGATGAGAAATTACAAATAAATTTCCGGTAGTAGTTAGCAAACCCCAGAAAACGCTGCAGAGCCTTAAGATCCTCTGGCTGATCCCATTCAAGCACTGCTCTCACCTTTTCAGGGTCCATACGGAAACCGGAGGCTGACACCAAGAAACCCAAAAACTGAAGTTCCTGTACGGCGAATACACACTTTTCCAGTTTGGCGTATAGTTTATTGTCTCGCAAGATCTGCAACACCTGTCTCACATGCTCCTGGTGAGACACAAGATCTGGTGAGTAAATTAAAATGTCATCCAAATATACGACCACAAACAGCCCCACCAGATGACGAAAAATGTCATTAACAAAATGTTGGAATACTGCTGGTGCAGTAGTCAGACCAAAAGGCATGACAAGGTTCTCATAATGTCCCTCCGGCGTGTTAAACGCCGTTTTCCACTCATCCCCCTCTTTTATCCTAATCAGATTATACGCCCCCCTGAGATCCAATTTAGAGAACCATTTGGCGCCAACAATTTGATTGAAGAGATCAGGAATCAGAGGGAGTGGATACGGATCTCGAACAGTAATCCGATTAAGTTCGCGGAAATCCAAGCAAGGGCGTAGGCCTCCATCTTTTTTCTTCACAAAGAAGAACCCCGCGGCCACTGGGGAAGATGAAGGTCTAATATGCCCTTTGGCCAGACTTTCCGAAATATAATCTTTCATAGCCTGCCTCTCAGGACCAGAAAGGTTATATAACCTAGCTTTAGGTAACTTAGCATCAGGAAGTAAATTAATAGAGCAGTCATACACGCGATGAGGAGGCAACTCCTGACACCCCTCCTCAGAGAACACATCCCCAAAGTCCTCCAAAAAAGGAGGCAATGTACTAGGCACGACCGCACTGATGACTGTGTTCATGCAGTTACTTTTGCAAAACTCACCCCATTGGCTTATATCTCTGGACTGCCAATTAATCACAGGGTTATGTTTAACCAACCAAGGAAGTCCCAACACAATAGGAGTAGGTAGACCCTCCAACACATAACAAGATAATAGTTCCCTATGTATTGCCCCTACCCGAAGGTCAATGTTATGAACCTCATGAACAAAGCTACCTTGGCCGAGAGGCCTGGCGTCAATGGAGAATATAGGGATCGGTTTGACCAATACACTCAGATGCATACCTTGAGCCTGAGCAAACTGAGCGTCAACCAGATTAGCCCCGGACCCACTATCAAGAAGAACAGAAAATCTCTCCACTCTCGTACCAACCACCACCTCCACTGGTACAAGGAACTGAGAAGAACTAGCGGACGAAATACATACTCCCAGGTTGTCGTCCACCACACAACCTGGGATTAACAGTTTTCCGGCGACTTTTTGCTCAACAAGGCACGGGATGGACATCCCCCAACAAAATGTCCCTCTTTCCCGCAGAAGAAACACCTTCTAGTCCTGCGGCGTACCGCCAATCCCCTCCTACGAAATGATGTCCCTCCCAACTGCATAGGCTCCTCCGAACAGACAAGGGGAACCTCAACATAAGGGACTTTAGTAGTAGGTGGAGTAACAACAGGGGGCGGAGTTACCTCGCACCTCTCCCGGAGCCGTCTATCAGTACGGATAGCTAGGGCCATAGCAGCCTCCAGTGATGGAGGAGAATCATACTGAGCCAAAACGTCCTTTAATTTGTCAGAAAGCCCATGACAAAACTGGCTCCTAAGAGCTGGGTCATTCCACTGAGTATCTGTGGCCCATCTACGGAACTCAGAAGCAAATTCCTCCGCCGGACGATCTCCCTGCTGTATCTTACGTAATTTTGTCTCAGCAAGAGAGACCCGATCTGGGTCATCATATACCAAACCCAGGGCAGTAAAAAATCGATCTACTGACTGTAGAGCCGGGGATCCCGGAGGAAGGGAGAAGGCCCAGGATTGAGGGTCCCCTTGTAGGAGCGAGATAACAATTCCCACTCTCTGCTCTTCACTCCCTGATGATCGAGGCCGAAGCCGAAAATACAATTTACATGCTTCCCTGAAGGTAAAAAATTTGTCTCGCCCACCAGTGAACCTGTCCGGGAGAGCTACTTTAGGTTCAACTCTGGTTTGCTCCGAGGGAGACAAAACTTTGGACTTAATGTCCGTCAGCTCCATGGATAATCCCTGCAACTGCAGAGCCAGCTGGGCTACTGGATCCATGGCAACTGGGAATAATTTTATGGGCCAGTGAAAATGTCACGCGGTCTTATGATATGTGTATGATGTCAGTAAACTATTCTTAAAAGAACAACACTCTATACAACATATAGATTAGCAACATCAGCATGTAAATATAGAATAGATTTACCTGACACGATATCCGTTGAACACAGGGTTAATCTTGAGGACTTGATACACTGTCACAGGAAAGAGGAGGACCGGGGGTCTAACCTGACCCTAAACTGGGGTCCTAACTAATCCCTCACCTTGGAGGTACTGATAATGGTTCAGAGGTCCAAGTCTCCAGCCTAATCCTGTCTCCTATCAGTCCCTGAACCCTGTAATCAGTCCTAAGAAGGATTCTGATTACCACCAAAGGGATATGGGCTGATCTCTGCTAAATACACAGATTTAGACATATAAGACAGACTGGAGAAAACACAGACTTGCATACACACTCAAACACAGAAGGAACATAAATGATCTGGGATATTAAACTCTAAGCAAGGTGAGCTTAAAACAACTAAGGAGCTCTTTAACTTAAGTCTATACAGATAGGATTGTATCTGTGGTCTGCATGAAGAATTTCACTGGCAACTCCCAACACAGACAACCAGAGATTTAAAGGAAACCAATCAACAAATAATTAATTGCAGCCGGGAGAAACTGCACCCAGTCCCAGAACTGAGCACAGACAGAATTAACTCCCTAACTGCCAAACACAAAGAAACAGCAACTCAGCTGTGAGAAGTCAGAATGTGCAACCGCGACGATCTTCGTGGCGATGCACACATGACACTACTGGGCGGCTGCGGCAGAGGGGTCAGGAAAGGAGCTATGCGCCCGAATTCTTGCATCTTAATGCATCATTTCAGAACTGTCTTAAAGTCTTGTCAGAGCAAATGGCCGCAGGCTTTAATCAGCTCAACTCCAGCATTCTGGAGGTTAAGACAATTCTGCAAATGATGCATTCAGAAGCAAGAAGATCGCCAAACCACAGTTTTTTCCAGTCTGTAGCCGAGCGCATGGATACGCTATCTCCTAGCCATCAGATGCATGTAATGCATACGTGCCACCGTGCTCTAGCGCAGGCTACCTCCCAACCTCCTACACCCACCCCAGCGTTCCTCCCACACCTGCCCCCCCTCCAGCCACCGTCCCTCCTCCCCCTCCCATTCAATACCAACAACCTTCCCACTTCCAGCAACCTCCCCCTTTCCAGCAAACTTCCCATTTCCAGCAACCTCCCCCCTTCCAGCAACCTCCCCACTTCCAGCAACCTCCCCATTTCCAGCAACCTTCCCACTTCCAGCAACCTTCCCATTTCCAGCAACCTCCCCACTTCCAACAACCTCTCCAATACCAACAACCTTCCCATTTCCAACAACCTTCCCATTTCCAGCAACCTCCCATCTTCCAGCAACCTCCCCCCTTCCAGCAACCTCCCCACTTCCAGCAACCTCCCCATTTCCAGCAACCTTCCCACTTCCAGCAACCTTCCCACTTCCAGCAACCTCCCCACTTCCAACAACCTCCCCACTTCCAGCAACCTCCCCATTTCCGGCAACCTTCCCACTTCCAGCAACCTTCCCATTTCCAGCAACCTCCCCACTTCCAACAACCTCTCCAATACCAACAACCTTCCCACTTCCAGCAACCTTCCCACTTCCAGCAACCTTCCCATTTCCAGCAACCTCCCTACTTCCAACAACCTGCTCCATACCAACAACCTGCCCAATACCAGTTCCCAACCACATCTGCTCCTCTACTCCCTGCCCAATCCTCCTCTCCACCACCCACTTGTTCTGCCTCCCACCTCTCCACCCGTTCCATTTCTTTTTCAACCCCTTCACCTTTTACCTGATCCTTCCCCAACACCATCCCAGTCCGCTCTCCACACTCCCACTGTCGAAGGGTCCCACAGCCCCTCCAGTAGTATCTCCACCCCACAGTACACACACCTGTGATTTTGTTATTAATAAAAAAAATTATTAAAAAAAAAATTCTCATTGAAAACAAAGAAGTTAAACATTTTTCACATTGTTAAAAATTTTCAAAAAATAAAAGTTTATTTGGTTGATTAAAATGGTTGTCTGTCATTTATTTCTAAGGTAAAATAAAGGTAAAATGTATTGGTTATACAAAAGCAGGCACATAACTTTGGGTAAAAGGTAAAATATTTTTACCTTTTGTCCAAAGTTGTGTCCCTGGTTGTGTAAAGTTTTTCACCTTTCAAACAGAGTTCTGTACCTTGTTGGGGATTACCTAACAAAGTCCAGAACTCTGTTTAAAAGGTGAAATACTTTGGTAATACACAACCAGGGACACAACTTTGGACAAAAGGTAACATACTGTACATAATACACTACAAGGTAGACAACTTTGGTTGTCAAAGGTAAAATGTGGGTACAGAAGGTACAAAGGTCACAGAGCAGTTTATTACACTCTGTCATCCTGCCAGTCTGCTCTTCCTTCAGGGGACATAAAGTATTGGGCAAATTTGTCCCTCATTCGGGAAACAGTCACAGAACTTCTATTGGTAACGTTCTGGTAATCATACAAGGTGGTTTCTTCAGAGTGGTCCTCAATGGAAATCTGTTCCTTGCTGATGACAAAATTGTGTAGAACCACACAAGCTTTGATTACCTCGTCCGCAGTTTCAGTTTTTAGGTTGACAGCAGTCAATAGAACACGCCATTTGGCTGTCAGAATCCCAAAAGCGCACTCCACCATTCTTCTGGCTCTTGTGAGGCGGTAATTGAAAATTCTTTTTGTGTGTGTCAATCCTCTGCTGGAGTATGGTTTCAGCAGATGGTTCTGACAGCTGGAAGGCTTCATCCCCTACACAAACAAAAGGCATCGGTGGGCCAGATGTTTGAGGCAGTGGTCTAGGGGTGGGAACTGGAAGGTGTTTCCATACAGCTGACGGCCCATTGATGACAGTTTGAACACTTGAGAGTCATTGGAGCGGCCATAGGCCCCAATATCTACGGCAATAAATTTGTATTCTGCGTCAGCGATGGCCATGAGGACAATGGAGAAATATTTCTTGTAATTAAAATATTCGGATCCAGATCCTGCTGGCTTGACAATCCGGATATGTTTCCCGTCCACAGCGCCCAGGCAATTAGGAAACTGACATATTTGAAGAAACTTTTCTGCAATTGCAATCCAACTCTCTGTTGTGGGCTCTGGTAGAAATTCCGCAACTAGAGAGTCCCACAATGCACGGCATGTGTGCTTCACAATTCCAGAGATGGTGGAAATCCCAAGTCTGTACTGGAAATGGAGTGAGGAAAGAGATTCTCCAGTTGCCAGGAATCTGTGTATAAACAAAAAAAAGAGTTTAAAATCCCAGCATTACATACCAGACCTCAGCTTTAACAATTGGAGATACTATAAAAAAAATTTTATTTTATAGTATCTCCAATTGTTAAAGCTGAGTCAGATGGCCGTATACAAACTACCAGCAACAACATTCCAGGACAAGTGTGCTCTGAAGCAAGCAGATCCAATAAATATGGCTTACCAAAGAGTCACCATCAGATGCTCCGCCGGTGAAATGGAGAAGCGGCAATAGGTGTCCGATTTTCTTATGAGGTCTCCAACACGCTCCACCAACAAATCAAAATTCTCCATTTTCATGCGAAGATACGCAAAAAAATTCTGAGGGTTTCCTCGTAGCTCTATGTAGAGTGTAGAAAACACCCCACGCGTCATTCTCTGGGCTGTGATGGGGTGGATCCAGAAACGGCATCGTCGTCGTTGTCGCTGCAGTCTCTATTTCTCCTTCTCCAGAACAATCGCTTTCAGACGATTAACCTCCACCGTGAAATCCACCAAATTCTTCAGAATGTTTCCTATCACAACGTCCATCTTCAGCAGCCACTTGCTCTTCTCTCCAACCTGCACTTGCTCCTATACAACAAGATGGGCTATAGGAACAGTGTATATATAGGTTTTCAGTAGTCAATCATGTGTTGAACCCCAAAAAGGGCGTTTTTAAATACCGGATCCGGAGTAATCCGTCAAAAAACGGATAAAAAACCGGATACACCGGATGAGACGCATCCGGTTTTCCGTCGGATCCGTCCGAATAATCCGGCCGAAAACCGAATCTGTTGTATCCGGTTTTACATTTCAAAAACTGGATCAGGCGAGACGCCGCATCACGCCTGACACCGAAAAACTGATGTGTGAAAGAGGCCTAAGAGTGTCATTGTAGTGATGAACAGCCAGATCAGGACAGGAAAAAGAGGAGATTGGGGACAGTGATGAGTGTAATCTCTATGGGGTGGTAGAGCTTGGAACTCAACTTCCGAAAAAACCCTCCAGAAATCCTGAATGGCTTCAGGTAGCTCCCTCTTCACAACAGCAGCAATGTGAACATTACAACATTTACCATAACACCCCTGACACCAGGACCTTATAGTACTAGACGACCAGTCCAGCAAAGGATTGTGAATTTTTAACCAGAGTAAACCCAGGATGACTGGAAAAGGCAAATTAGCAAGTACAAACAAGTCTATATGTGGCACCCCTGAGGGTTCAGTCGCCACAGGGGTGTTGCATCTCACCCAGAGGTGTGACACCTGACTCTCAGGTAAGGAGGAAGCACCCCTAGGACTTCACACCTGCATCCAACACACCATGCCAGCTGAGCATACGGACGTACCCTTTGGGAGGATGGTCTGACTCAGCCTGGTTAGCAAAGTATATACATGGGTGGGTGGAGTTAGCTGCAGCACTTAGGCTGCATGGTAGAATAGAGAGCAGCCAGTCTCGGACTGAGGCTTCGCTTGAGTACACCTCAGGAAGCAACTGCTAGAGTTAGCGAACGGGTCCGAAAAGGCATGGAGGTTGGTTTATCCATCCGTGGCCCCCATCCTGAAGGAAATACCAAGGCCATCAGGGTTCGGCCCCTAGGCTAGTGGGAAAGCTTTATGCCCTGCTAGTAAGCCGACGGCGGTGATCACTTTATGGGTCATTGCCACCAACCACCAGCATCTCTACGGAAAGGCAGCACTACGGGGTCAAGTACGCACAGACATAGGATTGATCTGTTGACCGAAAGGGCTCACAGCTTCTGGAACTGAGAGTTTGAATTGTGAGGTGCTAGGAAGTAGAAAGGAGTAAGAGCACAGAGAGTGAAGGCCAGAAAGGAACATACTGAGACGGAGTCCTGGGAAGTGCGACCAATCTACCTGAGGGTTGCTGGACCACATACCTGGAGGACACAGTGCTAAGCGGGCACCTGTACTGCAGACCGACTGAGTAAAAACCCTGAAACTGCACTTGGACTGTCTTCCTGATTATTCCAGCGTCACACATTCCTCTCTGCTACATCCACAAGCACCATCCCTTCACTACCACATCTACCTGCCCTGGAAGGACACAGCCACACCTGTAGGAGGTTTACTATCTAGCTGCACTACACCATCCCTTCCAGAGGACCTGCACAGCAGTGCTGGTCACCCTGACCAGATTCTACAGGTGGCGTCACGAATCATCATACGAACACTAATCCCCTGTAAAAATCCCCTTTTTGGTGAGCGCCCAGGACCATGGACCGAGTCGTGGCCACCGTGACATCCCCCATAGAAGTCGACTGGCTCGGTGCCGAGTACCCCACGGCCCTGGTGGGCGACACATATACACTCCTGATGTTCCATATTCACAATAAGTGAGAACCGGGTGACCTTTCAAGAAACGCACCCATGCTCCAGGGAGTGTTATCAATCGCCACAACAGGAAAAGGAGATGACAATGGTTCAGAAGAAATTCGAAGAGCACCTGAAGAAACAGAGGAATGGAAGCATGTGACCCAGAGAAGCAGGAGGATCGTGAGGCAGTCAGCACCCATACTGCTCAGGAACCAGTACCAGGCTCTCACACAGGAGAATGATGAAGAAATACATCAGGATAAGACTTTGCCCACAAAGAGCAACCTTGTACACCCTCAGAGTCCTCCTGAATGGAGAAAGAAAACTGTTGTGAAGAAGAAACGGAGAGTTGTGGTCATGGGGGATTCCCCGTTGAGAGGAACAGAGGCCGCTATCTGCAGACCGGATATAACCTCAAGAGAAATGTGCTGTCTTCCAGGTGCAAAAATTAAAGATGTGTCTGACAGGATATCAGGACTCTTCAGACCTAAAGATGACTACCCATTCCTGCTAATACATGTGGGGACAAATGACACCGCTAGAAACGACCTGGAAACCATCTGCAGTGACTTTGAAAACTTAGGTAAGAAAGTGAAAGAACTGGGAGAGCAGGTGGTCTTCTCTTCCATCCTCCCAGTGGATGGCCATGGAACAAGGAGGTGGAAGAAGATTCTGCAGATGAACAACTGGCTATGTCGATGGTGCCGTCAGCAAGGATTTGGATTTCTGGATCACGGAGTGAATTACCTATACGATGGACTACTTGCTAGAGATGGGGTGCACCTTACGAAGACTGGAAAACATGTATTTGGAAGTCGCCTTGCTACACTCATCAGGAGAGCTTTAAACTAGAACAATGTGGGAAGGGAAGCAAAACGCCAGCAAAAGCCATACACCTGACAAATACTATTGAGAACTCGGCTATTAGAAGTGGAAAGGAAGAACGAAGACAAAACAATCTAAATAATAAAAATATTGAAGAAAGAGAAACCAATCACAAACTAAATTGTTTCTATACAAATGCACAAAGCATGGGCAACAAACAAGGAGAACTGGAGCTACTAACGCAGGAGAAGAAATATGATGTCATTGGAATCACTGAGACTTGGTGGGACGATACACATGATTGGAATACAAGGCTAGAAGGTTACAACTTATTTGCAAGAAACAGACTTGATAAACGAGGAGGAGGTGTCGCATTGTATGTTAGAAAAGCGTATATCTGCACAGAGATTGACGCTTCAGAGACTGGGAGTTCTGTGGAAACTGTTTGGGTCAGAATACAAGGACAGAACAATGGAAAGGACACCATTGTAGGTATTTACTACAGGCCGCCTATGCAAGCTGAAGATATGGATGAACTCTTTATGCATCAAATGGCCAAGTTCTCCAAAAAATATGACATAGTGGTCATGGGAGATTTCAACTATCCAGACATTTGTTGGGAATCTCTCTCAGGTAAAACTAACAGTCCAGGAAATTCTTATCCTCTCTTGCTGACAACTTTATCTTCCAAAAGGTAGGGGAGAAAACAAGGGTCTCTGCTACCTTGGATCTAATCCTTATAAACAAGGAGGAAATGGTTGAGGAGGTAAGAGTGGCTGGGACCCTAGGAGGTAGTGACCATGCTATTTTAGAATTTTGGATAACTAGAGGAGGAAGACCTGTGAAGACTCAGACGTCAAGGTTAGATTTCAGAAAGGCAGATTTTAAGGGACTCAGAAAGAGAATTGGAGGGATCCAATGGCAGGATATCCTTAAGGACAAAAATGTCCAGGAAGGATGGGAAATCTTGAAAAATGAGATTCTCAAAGCACAATCATTAACAATTCCAAAAAGAGGGAAGAATAGGAAGCATTTGAGGAAACCAGGATGGATGAACAAAGAACTAAAACACATGCTAAAAAGGAAGAAAGAAATTTTTATCAAATGGGAAAGAGGGAGGCATATCTAAAGAAGAATATAATGATGTCTGCAGATCCTGCAGGGCAAGAATCAGATTAGCTAAAGCTGACAATGAATTAAGGCTTGCAAGAGACGTCAAAAGCAACAAAAAAGGATTTTGGGGATATGTCAAAAGTAAAAGAAAAGTCAAAGATGCTATAGGATTTTTACATGATGAAAATGATGAAATGGTAAGAAAGGATGTTGAGGAGGCCGAACATTTAAATTCCTATTTTGCATCTGTTTTCTCTCAGAAAGGAAATGTAACATCAACTGATCTTCACTGTCCTATTAAGGGAATAGAAGAATCCAGGATATCTATAAACAGAAAAATAGTGAGGAAACACTTAGCTAACCTAAATGAATTCAAGTCTCCAGGTCCAGATGAATTACACCCCAGAGTACTGAAGGAGATAGCAGAAGAAATTTTTGAACCACTCTCCATAATCTTTGAAAATTCTTGGAGAACAGGAGAAGTCCCAGAAGACTGGAGAAGAGCAAATGTTCCTATCTTCAAAAAGGGGAAGAAGGTGGACCCAGGGAACTATAGGCCGGTGAGTCTGACATCTATACCAGGAAAGATCTTTGAACAAATTATTAAGCAACATGTATGTAAGTACCTGCATAAGAATGAAGTGATTAAACAGAGTCAACATGGGTTTGTACCTAATAAGTCATGTCAGACTAATTTAATTTCCTTCTATGACAGAATCACTGACTGGGTGGATCAGGGAAATGCTGTAGATATATTATATCTTGACTTCAGCAAAGCATTTGACAAAGTATCTCACACAATCCTTATTGAAAAAATGACTAAGTATGGAATGGACAAGGCAACTGTTAGGTGGATTCATAACTGGCTTAGTGATCGGACTCAAAGAGTGGTAGTAAATGGCTGCACATCCAGTTGGAAGAATGTATCAAGTGGGGTACCACAGGGCTCTGTCTTGGGCCCTGTATTGTTCAACATCTTTATCAATGATTTAGATGAAGGAATTGAGGGTAAACTGATTAAATTTGCTGATGACACAAAGCTAGGAGGGATAGCTAATACTAGAGAAGAGAGAGGATTCAAAAAGATATAATAAACTGGAGCAGTGGGCAGCAACTAAAGGAATGTTTTTTAACAGGGAAAAATGCAAAGTACTATATCTGGGAAATAAAAATGAAAAAAGCATATACAGAATGGGAGGAATGGGGCTAAGCAACAGCACATGTGAAAAAGACTTGGGTATACTAATAGATCACAGACTGAACATGTGTCCACAGTGTGATGCAGCAGCAAAAAAGGCAAATACAATTCTGGGATGTATTAACAGAAGCATACAGTCTAGATCACGTGAGGTCGTTATTGCCCTCTACTCCTCTTTGGTCAGACCTCATCTGGAATACTGTGTCCAGTTTTGGGCACCACATTTTAAAAAAGTCATCAACAAACTGGAGCAAGTTCAGAGAAGAGCGACCAGAATGGTGTCCGGTCTGCAAACCATGTCCTATGAGGAACGGTTACGGGATTTGGGAATGTTTAGCTTGCAAAAAAGAAGACTGAGAGGAGACTTAATAGCTGTCTACAAATATCTCAAGGGCTGTCACATTGTAGAAGGATTATCTTTATTCTCATTTGCACAAAGAAAGACTAGAAGCAATGGGATGAAACTGAATGAGAGGAGACACAGATTAGATATTAGAAAAAACTTTTTGACAGTCAGAGTGATGAATGAGTGGAACAAGCTGCCACGAAAGGTGGTGAGTTCTCATTCGATGGAAGTCTTCAAACAGAGGCTGGACAGACATCTGTCTGGGATGATTTAGTGAATCCTGCTTTGAGCAGGGGTTGGACCAGATGACCTAGGAGGTCCCTTCCAACTCTACCATTCTATGATTCGATAAGAACATGTGCTTCAGTAGATGGCATACGCGGCATCAAGTCTCTTCACACATTGTATGCCATGGGCATAGGAAGTGTACTCTAAAGATTCATAGAGTCAGGAGGAGGAAATAATCTGCACCGATGGCCAAATTGTTTCTCAATTTGATACATGGCAGGAAGAAGTTGGGTCTGAGCATGATACAAACCCTTGTCAACAGACGTTAACCCTGTTGGGTGAAGGTGATCCATTTGTGATAAGACTCAGATACTTGAGGCGCCTGTGGACTGTACTGTTCTGTCAAGGCAAGAAGAGGAGGAGGGTGACTCTCAAGGCGAGGAGTGGGAGAGCAGAGAGGATGACGATGAGGTAGTAGATCACACTGGCAGCTGGGTAGCTCAGCAGAGAAGGAAGATGAGATGGTTATGTAGACACAGAGTTATGCAACCATGACAACCAATGCATCCTGAGCCCCAACTCTGGCAGTGGACAGCAGTGTTCACGGTACTGCGTTGCCTAGCTTGGGTCTTTTTCAGACCAGCAAAATTTTAAAAAATCAGGTTAGCTGTCAACTTTTTTTAAAAAAAACCTAGTAGAGTAAAAAAAATGAAATAATTTCAGTACTACATGCATGAACTGGCACATGCGCGATCAACATGCGTGTCACGATCCATTTTTGGATCTGTGGCAGATTTTGCTTTTCATATTAAAACTTTTTTCCTTTCAGGCCATCGGGGGTTAATGTCAGTCTTTTCCCCCAGTGGCCGCTGGTGTAATTACATTGCTGCTAAGTTGGGTACTGCAGGTGGTGACCACTCCCACCATCCTTTAAAAGGTCACCTGATGCGTCAGCTGACTATTGGTGATACACTTCCTCTTTGGAGACCAACCAAGCTGGAGTCAGGAGCTTTTCTGGTGCTGCAGCTGTATACTGTGATCTGCTGCCTTACTCTGCTGTGTGGTGCTTTGCAGCAGAGAAAGCTACGTTTTATTTTTTAGTTGATTTAACCCCAGGTGTCTGTCTTTTCTTTCCTTTTGGTTATATTGGTGCAGTTCCCTTTATTCCCTGTCTCACCTCCTGGGGAGGTGGTTGGGGTTTAGCTCAGGGCTAAACAGGAGATAGGGACAGGTTGGTGACTTTGGCCTCCCTACCTTCAAGTGTACCCCCAAGTTAAGGAAAAACAGGGCATCCCCTTAGCCTGAGGGGCAGTTCAGGGCCCAGGTTTCTCGTCCCCTGTTTTCCCACTACTGCTCCGTGACAATGCGTTAATCTGGGAATGTCACTGTGCTAAAATGCAGACTAGCGGGCATCGCCAACCTCCGTCCACCCCGTCAATCGCATCTTCTGATTCTTCCTACTCAATCACCATGGCAAGTGTTGTCACACAGGTCTCTGGCTGAAGAACATCCACTTGTTTTCCCCCTACAGTTGGGGTGACTGAGAGCCTGTAAGCTGACACAGAATTAGACATGCCTGCTGTTTTTGACTGATCTTACATACAAAGCACAATGGTCACTGAAATAACTTGAATCTGACAAAAGTAATTATAAATCAGAAATCTATGAAAATGAACAAATGCTTTTCAGCTTCCACAGAATTTTTAGAAAAATAAAACTCATGAAATCGGCCTGGACAGAAATTATGGTTTCCTTAACTTAATATTTTGTTGCTCAAACTTTTGAGGCAATCACTGCAATCAAACGATTCCTGTAACTGTCAATGAGACTTCTGCACCTCTCGACAGGTATGTTGGCCCACTCCTCAAGAGCAAACTGCTCCAGTTGTCTCGTGTTTAAAGGTTGCCTTTTCCAGACGGCATGTTTCAGCTCTTTCCAAACATGCTCAATAGGATTTAGGTCAGGGCTCATAGAAGCCACTTCAGAATAGTCCAGTGTTTTCCTCTTAGCCATTCTTGGATATTTTTAGCTGTGTGTTTTGGGTCATTATCCTGTTGCAAGATCCATGACCTGTGATTCAGACCAAGCTTTCTGACACTGGCAGCACATTTCTCTCTAGAATCCCTCGATAGTCTTGAGATTTCATTGTACCCTGCACAGATTCTAGACACCCTGTGCCAGATGCAGCAAAGCAGTACTAAAAACATAACAGAGCCTCCTCCATGTTTCACAGTAGGGACAGTGTTCTTTTCTTGATATGGTTTATTTTTCCGTCTGTGAACATAGAGCTGATGTTCCTTGCCAAAAAGTTCCATTTTTTTCTCATCTGTCCATAGGACATTCTCCCAGAAGCTTTGTGGCTTGTCAACATGTGGTTTGGCAAATTCCAGTCTGGCATTTTTATGATTTTTTTTCAACAATGGTGTCCTCCTTGGTCGTCTCCCATTAAGACTACTTTGGCTCATACAACGACGGATGGTGCGATCTGACACTGATGTTCCTTGAGCTTGAAGTTCACCTTTAATCTGTTTGGAAGATTTTCTGGTTTCTTTTGTTACCATTCGTATTATCCATCTCTTTGATTTGTCATCAATGTTCCTCCTGTGGCCACGTCCAGGGAGGTTGGCTACAGTCCCATGGAGCTTAAATTTCTGAATAATATGTGCAACTGTAGTAACAGGAACATCAAGCGATTTAACATGTCCCTTGTATGATAGGCCCCATGTAATGCTCCATATATGATGCTCCAGTGTATGATGGGACCCATATATGATGCTCCAGTGTATGATGGACCCCATATATGATACTCCAGTGTATGATGGGCCCCATATGATGGTCTCCATATATTGCACCAAACATAAAAAAAAATAAAAAATGAAATACTCACCTCTCCTTACTGGCCGCTGCTCTGCTCTAGGCACCGTCCCTCTTTACTGGCACAGGCACCGGGCCCCCATAGCATGTCGGTGTCCCCGACTGTGAGTGGGCCCCCCCGCCTGCTCAGAGCCCTGGCACTTGCCCGGGTGCTGACGCCGGCCCTGACAACCTCCCTTCTTCCCAGAACACCGTCTCCTTATCAGTCTCGGAGGTGGGCTTCTCGGTGAGGTGTCTCAAGGTCTCCAGGCTAGCATTTGAGTGCAGACCAGCCTGGAACTCCTGGCTGGAGGCAGCCAGAAGGGACGTTAAGGTCCCTTCCTCGCGGGGACCCTCTGGGACCTGCTCTGAGTCCGTCTCTGGTTCAGTCAACCCTCTGACTGAGGAGGGTCCAAAAGGCAAGGCGTTATCTGCATTCTGGGCATTCTGACTGCGGGTGACAGCAGCTATGTAGGCCGTCTTCCTGGGGATTACCACAGTCCCATCAGCCTGCTCAGCTATGGGCTCTACCTCCCCATCCACCCCCAATACCTCAGGAGCAGTGCTATATATGGGGCAGTTACCTTCCTCTGTGGCACTGGTCAGTTGCACAGCATCACCTCCCTCATGGTTCCCGTGCCTCTACTCATTTCCGCGAAGACAAAGATTAGGAGGGCACTACCTAGCAAATGACTGAAAAACAAGGGTATCTACCTGGAGTATGTGAAAATTAGATAAGCAAACCAAGAAGGGAAAAGCACATACTAAACACCAGGGAACACCAAAATCACAGTAATAATTAAATGTTTATTAAAGAACTGCAAAAACAACCAGAAGATTAAAAACACTTAAAATATGAACAAAATTGCCCGACAAATAGGGATTCATGGCCCCCCCTAAACCCCTCAAATAATAAAGAGTAATACAAAATACAATATACACAAAAATATATAATAATGTGTCTCCCCTAAAGGCTCAAAAATACAGAGGAATGTGTAACAACTACGGTATAAATGTATACATGAACCTACACCAAATAATATATAAGGTATAAGCACGATAACCAAAAAATAATAAACTTAGGCAATTAGTGCACATGAATAATGCAGATGTCGCGACCCACATAAGAACAATGAGTGTTCAAAGTAGTATGATCGCCCATAAGATCAATGTTACCAAACCAAAAGGGGAGAAAGTGACAGGAAGTGACGTCTTGTGTTCCACCATGCGTTTCAATGGGTTTGAACCAATTTGTACCCAATTTGATCTCAGCGCTAATACTCCTATATATTTAATCAAACAGTTCAGGACTCCATTCCAATAGAGCACTCCAGGCGCATCTCAAACTTTATAACGCTCTCATAGCGCCTTTGTCCATTGGAATACACAGTGGAACGCTTGTCTGACACACACATATGATGCTCAGCCAGCGCCAAACCCATTGAAACGCATACTGGAACGCAGACGCCACTTCCTGTGACGTACAAGAGAAAAAGGTAGCACACTGTAGCGCTATAGCTTGCAAACACGAAATATGAAAAATATGAAAAATGAATTGCATCATTACCTTAGAAATATGAAAAATTGAGAAGTCTTAGCGCATAAGATGGCCAAATTATGTGAGCCTGATAGCCACGTCAAGGCTCTTCTCGTATATCAGGTCCTAACTAATGCCTATCCTCGCCTAGAAAAGTCTGTCTGCATGGGAACGTATGAATCCTCTCTTCAGACTAAAATCTACATCTCTGTGGAGGGGTGATGAACCTGTTGTAATTAAAAAGCCTTTGACCACCAGGTGGAGTGCTCAGGTAGAAGGTAAATGAATACATATCAAAAAACTGACCGGCACATCCAAACATAGATTCAGTGTGAACAGGTGCTAAACCTAGAGTCACCAACTCATATACATACAAGAGAAAAAGGTAGCACACCACCTGGTGGTCACAGGCTTTTTAATTACAACTGGTTCATCACCCCTCCACAGAGATGTAGATTTTAGTCTGAAGAGAGGATTCATACGTTCCCATGCAGACAGACTTTTCTAGGCGAGGATAGGCATTAGTTAGGACCTGATATACGAGAAGAGCCTTGACGTGGCTATCAGGCTCACATAATTTGGCCATCTTATGCGCTAAGACTTCTCAATTTTTCATATTTCTAAGGTAATGATGCAATTCATTTTTCATATTTTTCATATTTCGTGTTTGCAAGCTATAGCGCTACAGTGTGCTACCTTTTTCTCTTGTATGTATATGAGTTGGTGACTCTAGGTTTAGCACCTGTTCACACTGAATCTATGTTTGGATGTGCCGGTCAGTTTTTTGATATGACTTCCTGTGACGTCACACGCCACCTCCACACCGTCCTCTTCCTTTTAAGGCACAGAGCAGCACGGTCTCTCCAGCTAACAAGCGGTGGACACCGCATCAGATAAGAGAGAGACCTGCGCCCCTGCCTGACGCTCTAATAGTAAGTACAGCTACCAATGTCCTCTATTTTTGGCATACTGACCTATTCATTACAACTATTATTTGCAGACTGCCACTAATGTTCACAGTACCTAGACTATACCAATAGGACCATCTAGCACTAAGGATCTCCATGCAGCATCCATAAAGCTTGGTGTACTGACCTCCATTTACACTATGAAACACACTGCCACTAATGATATAGTGTGCACACAACCTGCTTCATTTATTTTCCCAATTGGACTTCATACTTCAGCTAACCATGCTTTATATAGGTTTTACTATATGGGCCGTTGTGGCCCCTATGGTCTACACTAGGCTATACTATATTACATGTGGAGTCTTTTTCTATATATCCTTAATATAATACATTTTCTAATATTTTAGGAGATTTAAGGAGCCATTCTGGCCCTCAGCTCCTGATCTCGATTAGGACAATGTGAGTCTTACATATCCCCATACTCTTCCTTTACCCTTATTTTTCTTAAAAGACAAAAATCTTTATAATTTTATATCCTAGACCCTGTCTAGAGATCACCTTATAAGAAACTCACACCATAATTTAACCATAGGAGGGACGCTCTTCCACTAAGGTATATAGCGTCCAGTTTCTATATATGACCAGTAATAGATCCTATAATGTCTTATCTAGGACTACATAGAATTATAGATATGACATAGCACTATGTCTTCCTCTCAGGCAAGCTGCCTTTCATTCATACTATTCCTTTGCCACGAGCAGTCGGGTAAGTATTGGAACCTTTTGCTATCACAGCACGAAATAATATCTTCACCTAATAGAATGAATCCACCATATATGTTCACCTCCTTGTTATTCCTCTCTAGATATGTTCATTGGATATAGATATGTATATATGTATATAATATTCTCTTTTTGGTTATGTTTTTACTCTATGTTGTTATACATTGTTATATCCTTCATATTGCTGTCAGATTGAGGAAGGCCCTTGCTGGATCGAAACGTCTTCTATCTGTTCTGTGACTGCAATAAAATTGGAATTATCGTCTATAAGTTGAGTGCCAAGTTTATCTACCTCACTGTGTTCAGCTTATGGCACAGGAAACAGCAGGCCTACCCACAGTGTTTGAAACTGAGAGACTTAATGCTGATTTTGAATCTTTGTAGATGGATCTCGCCACCAAGATGACTCAGGTACCTTCCACACCAGGTATGTGTCACGCTGTATAGCAGATATATATATATGTGATGTCAGTAATCTATATCAAAAGGGCAACATACTATATAACATGCGCATAGATATATGATAACATAGAATTACCTGACAGAAAGTCCAGTGGGTCAAAACGGAATCCGTTATACGCTGTCTCCGGCTAGAGGGTGACCGGGGTCTATGCTGACCCTAAACTGGGGTCCTGACTAATCCCTCTACCTGGAGGTACTGTTAATGGTACAGAGGTCCAGGCCACCAGCGTAAACCCTGTCTCCTATCAATCCCTGCCAACTGTAATCTAGTCCTAAGAAGGACCCTGAATACCACCAAAGGGAATGAACAGGTAACGGTTAATGAACAGAAAGACATACAAGAAAGACAAGAAATAAAGTAAATAAAGTCTTACATACAACACTCACACACAGTAGGAACACCTAAGGTCTCAGAGATAAACTATAAGCTATAAGAGTAAAAACAACTAAGGAGCTCTTAGCTTAAGTATTCTCAGAACCGATCCAGTCTGCTAGACTACATGAATGCTTTCACCGGCGTCTAACACCCAGACTGGCAGGTATATGAAGGAATCTAATTAGAACATAATCAAAAGCAGCCGGGCGAGGCTGGACCTAGTCTTAGCAAAGAGCTAGGTAAAATTAACTCCCTCATTACCAAACACAAAGAAACAGCAACTCAGCTGTGAGAAGTCAGAGTGTGTAATCGCGACGATCCTTGTGGCGATACACCCATGACAGTACCCCCCCTCTACGAGGGGACTCCGGACCCTCAGGGCCAGGTCTGCCCGGGTGAGTTGTGTGAAAGGTCCGAACCAATCGATCTGCGTTAACATCAGACGCAGGGACCCACGTCCTCTCCACAGGACCATACCCCCTCCAATGAACCAAGTACTGAAGGGATCGGCGACTGAGACGTGAGTCAATGATTTTCGACCCATGAAATTCCACGTTATCATTGACCATCACTGAAGGCGGAGGTAGAGGTGACGGTATGACTGGTGCCACATACTTTTTAAGTAATGACTTGTGAAACACATTATGAATTTTCAACGTAGGAGGGAGGTCCAGACGAAATGCCACAGGATTAATTATGGAACTGATCCTGTACGGCCCGATGAATCTGGGACCCAACCTCCAGGAGGAAACTTTAAGTTTTATATTCCTGGTAGACAACCAAACTAGATCGTTCACCTTCAGATCTAGACCAGAAACTCTCCCCCTATCAGCCATCCGTTTGTAACGGTTCCCCGTAACCTTCAGTCTTAACCGATCTGGAACTATCAGTCTCCCTGGAAGTCCCACCGGGCGTCCCCCTGAGCCCCCAATACCTCCCCCTCAAGCTCAGAGCATACAGCTGACACTACAACTCCCTCCTGAGGAATAGGAACCGGATCATCCGTCTTCCCGGCCCCTGGGAAAGTACGAGATAAGGCATCAGGAAGCAACTTTATTGAGCAGTCATATGCGCGATGAGGAGGTAACTCTTTACACCCCTCCTCTGAGAACATCTCCCCAAAGTCCTCCAGAAAAGGAGACAAAGTCCTAGGCACAACCGCACCGATGACCGTGCTCATGCAGTTATTCCTGCAAAATTCACCCCACTGGCTTATCTTTCCGGATTGCCAATCAATCACTGGGTTATGTTTAGCCAACCAAGGAAGTCCCAACACAATAGGAGTAGGTAGACCCTCCAACACATAACAAGACAATTGCTCTTTATGTCTTGCCCCTACTCGAAGATCTATGTTATGAACAGCTTGTACCAAGCTACCTTGACCGAGAGGTCTAGAATCAATAGAGACTATAGGGACCGGTTTGGCCAATACACTCAGTTGCATACCATGCACCTGGGCAAACCGAGCGTCCACCAGATTAGCCCCGGACCCACTATCAAGAAAAACAGAAATCCTCTCAGTTCTAGTACCAATCACCACCTCCGCAGGCACGAGAAACTGAGAGGGATTTGGGGACGAAATACACACTCCCAGGTTAACTCCTTTGCTCAAAGAGGCCCGGGATGGACACCCCCCAACAAAATGTCCCTCTCTCCCGCAAAAGAAACACCTTCTAGTCTTGCGGTGCACCGCCAATTCCCTCCTACAAAAAGATGTCCCTCCCAACTGCATGGGTTCCTCAGAACAGACCAGGGGAACCTCAGTATAAGGGACTTTAGTAGTAGGTGGAGTCATCACGGGAGGCGGAGTTACCTCGCGTCTTCCCCGAATTCGTCTATCCATGCGAATAGCGAGGGCCATAGCAGCCTCCAGTGATGGAGGAGAATCATACTGAGCCAACACATCTTTTAATTTGTCAGACAACCCTTGACAAAACTGGCTCCTAGGAGCTGGGTCATTCCACTGAGTATCTGTTGCCCATCTACGGAACTCAGAAGAATATTCCTCCGCTGGACGATTTCCTTGCCGTATTTTACGTAACTTTGTTTCAGCAAGGGAAACTCGATCCGGATCATCATATACCAGACCCAGGGCAGTAAAATTCGATCCACTGACTGGAGATCTGGGGAGCCTGGAGGAATAGAGAACGCCCAAGATTGAGGGTCCCCTTGTAAGAGCGAGATAACAATTCCCACCCTCTGCTCTTCACTCCCAGATGACCGAGGCCGCAGCCGAAAGTACAATTTACATGCCTCCCGGAAAGTAAAAAATTTGTCCCGCCCACCAGTGAACCTGTCCGGGAGAGCAACCTTAGGTTCAGATCTGGTTTGCTCCGGGGGGAACAAAACCTTGGACTTAATGTCTGCAAACTCCATGGACAACCCCTGCAACTGCCGGGCCAGCTGGGCTACTGGATCCATGACAGCTGGAGAGAATCTTTAGTATGGCCGGTGAAAATGTCACGCTGTATAGCAGATATATATATGTGATGACAGTAATCTATATCAAAAGGGCAACATACAATATAACATGCGCATAGATATATGATAACATAGAATTACCTGACAGAAAGTCCAGTGGGTCAATACGGAATCCGTTATACGCTGTCTCCGGCTAGAGGGTGACCGGGGTCTATGCTGACCCTAAACTGGGGTCCTAACTAATCCCTCTACCTGGAGGTACTGTTAAAGGTACAGAGGTCCAGGCCACCAGCGTAAACCCTGTCTCCTATCAATCCCTGCCAACTGTAATCTAGTCCTAAGAAGGACCCTGATTACCACCAAAGGGAATGAACAGGTAACGGTTAATGAACAGAAAGACATACAAGAAAGACAAGAAATAAAGTAAATAAAGTCTTACATACAACACTCACACACAGTAGGAACACCTAAGGTCTCAGAGATAAACTATAAGCTATAAGAGTAAAAACAACTAAGGAGCTCTTAGCTTAAGTATTCTCAGAACCGATCCAGTCTGCTAGACTACATGAATGCTTTCACCGGCATCTAACAAGCAGACTGGCAGGTATATGAAGGAATCTAATTAGAACATAATCAAAAGCAGCCGGGCGAGGCTGGACCTAGTCTTAGCAAAGAGCTAGGTAAAATTAACTCCCTCATTACCAAACACAAAGAAACAGCAACTCAGCTGTGAGAAGTCAGAGTGTGTAATCGCGACGATCCTTGTGGCGATACACCCATGACAGTATGCCATCGTCTCCCTGAATGCAGTAATCAAAGCAGAACCAATGCTCCCACATCAGTCGGCCCAGGAGGCTGAATTTAAGGCTCTGACCGAGGCCTGTAAGATAGCTGAAGGTAGAATTGTTAACATCTACACAGATTCTAGATATGCATTCGGTATAGCTTATGATTTTGGTCCAATTTGGAAATCTAGAGGATTCCTGACGGCAGCAGGACATCCCATTAAAAATGCTGACGCAGTCCAGCAGTTAATTGATGCATTACAATTACCAAAAGAAGTAGCTGTCATAAAAGTTAAAGCACATACCAGATGCACTGATCAGGTGAGTAAAGGAAACGCAATGGCCGATGCAGCAGCAAAAACAGCAGCCAGTAGACCACTCCAAGGGGTAACGATGCACCAGGTAAGCGCTCCCAAAAATCCCTTTGTGTCGGAGGATGCCTTAGCCCAGATGCAGGCTCAGGTGCACCAGGAGGAAGTAGAAAAGCGGGAAAAAGAAGGTGCATGTCTGAATGCAGCAAATGGGGTATGGGGAAGAGGGATGCGTCGATGCCTTCCAAGGGCGTTGTACCCTGCGGTCGCCCAGATGTTACATGGGCCAACCCACCAGTCCAAAACTGCTGTAATGAGCGTGATGCAGAAGCATTGGGTAGCACCAGGCTTTTCCAC
>JARQOD010011006.1:0-25090 GCA_033576555.1 Oophaga sylvatica
AATGTGAAGAAGAGGGAGTATGCAGTGATGCGCAACAGCTGTGTCTCTCTGAATCTGAAGAGGCGGGTGAGACAGTGCCGATGGTCAGCACACCGCAGAACGCATCTGATGATGATGATGAGACCCAGGTGCCAGTTTCTGTTGAGCATGGTGCTGGCCAGACCACCCAACAGCAGGTGTTGGAAGAGGGTAGTGGAGATGATGAGGTCCAATACCCAACATGGCATGAAGAACAGGAAGGTGGTGGGAGCAGCTCAGAGGAATAATAATAATATTTATTTATATAGCGCCATCATATTCCGCAGCGCTTTACAGTTTAGCAGTTTCAGAACACAAGTCATAAGTAACAACGTTAACAATACAATAATTTAAGCTAAATAAGTCGCCCCTGCTCGTGACAGCTTACAATGTACAATGAGATGGGGAGATACAAAGTATAGGTGTTTATATACAATGGTGCATTTACAATGATG
The DNA here is from genome assembly GCA_033576555.1 of Oophaga sylvatica. Classification (NCBI taxonomy): domain Eukaryota; kingdom Metazoa; phylum Chordata; class Amphibia; order Anura; family Dendrobatidae; genus Oophaga; species Oophaga sylvatica. The sequence continues at coordinate 474 of JARQOD010011006.1, forward strand.
TTCCAGCCATCTTAAGGGACTGAGGGATGGAGATAGTGAATGGGCTAGAGACACACACACACTTACACAGAATACATAGAATGACTTTGATTAGTGAATGTGATAGGCCGCTCTGAACAAATGTGTTTTGAGGGAGCGCCTGAAACCATGCAAATTGTGGATAGTCCTAATTTCTTGGGGTACAGCATTCCAGAGGATTGGCGTAGAGCAGGAGAAGTCTTGGAGTCGGAGTGGAGGTACGTATTAGTGCAGAGGTTAGTCGAAAGTCGTTTGCAGAGCGCAGCAGTCGGTTAGGCCGATAGATAGAAATGAGGGAGGAGATGTAGGAGGGGTGCTGCACTGTGGAGAGCTTTGTGGGTGAGAACCAGTACTTTGGTTGAAAGCTGGGAGAGGCCTAGAGAAATGGTTAGTGATAGAAGGAAGATAGAGGAAGACATTGCCCCAACGTACAAACAGGAGGGAGAGTTAGGCTGCAGACTCGGTTGCCTGTAGCCTCCAGTTTGGCACCTGTTCGGAGCAGTTGTCTTCCAAAAGTCAAAACGTGCGCTCCCAGGACTTGCACTGCGTGGTCCTTTTTTCACACACTTGCACATGATATTTGCTATGTGAAATGCAAGCTGTGTAATCAAAAATTAAAAATAGCTAAAAGTGTCAGTCACCTCAATACCACAAATATGTGGAAACATGTGCGGACAAAGCACGTAGTTGAGTTACAAAGACACACTGGAGATGTAGGCCAACCTACAGCAGCACCTACATCTTCAGGTTGTGTTGAAGCCTCTTCATCGAGCTCACACACAGCTGGTTATGCTTCCTCACAGGATCGCCATGGAAGAACCTCGGCCACTGTTGTCCAGAGACAAACTGTTATTCCACACACAGCAGCAAGTTCCCTGTCATCCTCACACTCCCAGGCCACAAAACAGCCAGCGGTAGCACAGGCATGGGATAAAACACGGCCATACTCCGCAAACCATGCACGAGCACAGGCTCTGAATGCTGGCATTGCAAAACTCCTGTCCCTTGAAATGCTGTGATTCAGGCTGGTGGAGACAGACAGTTTCCGTAACTGAATATCATTGTCAATCCCACAATACAATGTGCCAAGCCGATTTCATTTCAGCAGGCAAGCCGTCCCTGGTCTGCAAAAGCATGTTGAGGGAAAAATTAAACATGCGCTACTAAAAGCCCTCAGTAGCAAGGTCCACCTGACCACCGATGCGTGGACCAGTACCCATTGTTATGATCTGCTACAACCAGTAAGGAAAGAAGGGAATTCTGTCCCTACAATACAACTAAGCTGAATCCCTACGATGTAACGGGGAACCTGATCCTGCGACCAGACCCGCTAAAGTCCTCATCTAGTGTGAACGAAGACCTATAGTTGCGAGGGAGTAATCCCTACAAGATCTAGGGACTGGGAGAAAAGGTGGACACCTCCTAACATAAATTGTAGCATGGATAATTAAACAGAAAAATAAATACTTTGTGATCCTAACATCAAGCAAAACTCACAGATTAAGGCACCTAAGCACCCGGCTAGCTTAACAGTAGATAATACAATGAAGTCAAGCAAAGCCAGAAGGGGGGAGCCAGACTAAATAGGGAAAAAAGGTCATGTGACCAGCAAACTGAAACAAAACCTAACAAGAGGGTTCTAACACCCATGGCCAGGGACAATACCTTTCCCTCACTGCCCATTGGGTCAATGTTGTGCAGCCGGGTACTGATCTTGCGAGTGGCGCTGTACGTGTTCTGCCAACTCCAAGGATTGCAGGAATCAAGTCTGTACACATTGATTCCTCCTATTCCAGTTCCTCAGAATCATCGCTGCAGGAGCCGTCACGGTCTACCTCCACATGGACCCGTGAACGTTTACCTGTTGCGACCGATATGAGCACAGCCGTGTCCAAATGTCAACAGGCCATCCTGAAATTAATTTCCATGGGGAATCTTAGCCACACAGCGCAGGAGCTCTGTAATGCCATAAAGCAGGAGAGCGACGTGTGGTTTTTGGAAGAGAATCTACAGGCAGGCTTGGTAGTGTGTGACAATGGCCGAAATCTGGTGTCAGCTCTGGGCCTTGGCAACCTCACTCACATACCATGTCTGTCATATGTGCTCAACTTGGTCGTGCAGAGTTTTTTGAGGGACTATCCGGATCTTGATGCACTGCTGCACAAGGTCCGCCTAGAGTGCGCTCACTTGCGACGTTCCAGCATGGCCAGATCGCTGATTGCAGCTCTGCAACGCAGATTTCACCTTCATGAACATCGCATTATATGTGACGTACCCACCAGGTGGAATTCCTCGTTACATATGTTGGAGCGGTTGTGTGAGCAGCAGCCAACAGTAATGGAGTATCAGCTGCATCAGGCGCAGTCAACTCGCAATTTGCGGCGTTCACACTTCACCACTACTGAGTGGGCCTCTATAATAAGAATAATAATATTATTTATTTATATAGCGCCATAATATTCCGCAGTGCTTTACAGTTTAACAGTTTCAAAACACGAGTCATAAGTAACAACGTTAACAATACAATAATTAAAGCAAAATCAGCCGCCCCTGCTGGTGAAAGCTTACAATCTACAATGAGGTGTGGGAGATACAAAGTACAGGTGTTTATATACAATGGTGTTTTTACAATGATGGTCCAGCCATTTTAAGGAAGTGAGGGATGCATGGAGATAGTGAATGGGCTACACACACAGAATTACACATAGAATGACTTTGATTAGTGAATGTGATAGGCCACTGTGAACAAATGTGTTTTGAGGGAGCGCCTGAAACCATCCAAATTGCGGATAGTCCTAATTTCTTGGGGTAGAGCATTCCAGAGGATTGGCGCAGCGCGGGTGAAGTCTTGGAGTTGGGAGTGGGAGGTACGGATTAGTGCAGAGGTTAGTCGAAGGTCGTTTGCAGAGTGCAGCAGTCGGTTAGGCCGATAAATATAAATAAGGGAGGAGATGTAGGGGGGTGCTGCGCTGTGGAGAGCTATGTTGGTGAGAACCAGTAATTAGAATTGGATCCTATAATGAATGGGCAGCCACTGCCAGTGTAATGAGTGACGAATAACTCTATGAAGGATATCTGCCACGTTTTGCGTGCGTTTGATGAGTCAACGCGGATGGCGAGTGCAGATGATGCACTAGTCAGCCTGACTGTCCCCCTTATCTGCCTGCTTCAAAAAACACTGCAAGCACTAATGCATGAGGTTTTGGAAGAGGTGGAGGATGAGGAGTCACAAATTCCATCACCTTCTGGACAGTCAGCGCAACGTGGTTCCTCACAAAGGGCTGGAGGACTTTCAAAGTACCATGCTGTATCAACAATTGAACCTCCAGAGTCGCTGTCTATATTTTCATAACCATTACAAACTTTTAATGTATTTACAAAGCACATAATGTACATTTTTTGTCTATCCTTTTGTAATGCTATTGTGTTTCCATAAACTGATGTTACAGAATTATGATACAAAGTTTTTAAATTTTGAGTTTTAAATTTTGTAAATTTATATGTATTTGAAGGACTTTGTGAGGAGGATGAGGAGGAGTCAATGGAGGAGGAAGACATCGCTCCAGAGGGAGGTAGACAATGCTCTAGTCAGTATGTAGACCAAGGGTGGGGTGATGCACAGCAGGCGGAGATGACGCCTCTTGCAGGGGACAACGTTTCTTGGCCAGTTGGGAGTCTGCAGCACATGGTTGATTTCATGCTGCAGTGGCTGAGAAACGACCGCCGCATCGAACACATTCACACCACGTCTGATTATTGGGTGTACACCCTCCTAGACCCTCGCTACCGGGACAACTTACAAAGCCTCATCACACCGTTGAACCGGGAGCGTAAAATGCGGAAGTACCAAGACACACTGGTGCAATCCATAATGTTCTCCATTCCAGCCGAGAGCACTGCTGCTGCTACTGATTTACAAAGCAGCTCTGTGCGTCGAGGCAGTGGAGACAGCTCTGCAACAAGAGGGAGCACAAGCAGCGCCTCTGCACAGGGCAAGAACAGTATGTTCCAAATGTGTCGAAGTTTTGTGGCAGCGCCACCAATGTCTACACCATCCGAGACGGCTCCAGTCAGCAGGAGGCAACATTTCCGTAAGATGGTGACAGACTACATGTCTTGCCCTCTCAGTGTACTCCCAGATGGCTCTTCCCCATTCAAGTTTTGTGTCTCTAAGCTGGATACATGGCCAGAGCTTAGCCAGTATGCATTGGAGGTGCTGGCTTGATCTGCTGGCAGTGTATTATCGGAGCGCGTCTTTACTGCTGCAGGTGGTGTACTAACAGACCGTTGCATGCGACTATCCTACGATAATGTAGAACGGCTTACTTTTCTGAAATGAACTAGGCATGGATCTCGCCTGAATTTGCCTGTCCGGTTTCAGATTAACTAACTGGTTGACAACGTTTTCCATGTCTCCTGTTATGTTCATCTTTCTACCACCTGAGCTATACTCCCTGGGCTACAACACTGCCAGTTGCTGCTCAGAAGTGTCGTGTCCACAGACCAATACACAAGCTATAGTGATAGTGGGGTTCAGTAACGCCTGCTGTTCCCCTGCTGTGTGTCCGGCAAAAATTACTGCTACCTACCTACACATGTTTAAAAAAACATGACATGTTAAAGTGGCTAGTGCTACACATAGATATCAGGCTACACCCTTATTTCTAAGCTGTAAACAAGTGAAACGTCAAATTTAAAACCATTCAATGATTAGTGTTGGTAACAAATCTGTAACTAAATAATTGTGACATATTATGGCAGATATCCACATGTCTAACACAAATGCTAACACAAAAGCATACTTATGCTATAGGGTACTGATGGTGAACCTTCTCACTCCATAACTTTGACCAATCCAACTCACATCATGCCTCAAATGCTGCAATGTTGGAAGTGCATAATGTGGGTTGAACTTTGACAACAGCTGCAGTGCGAAGGTTATCCTTCTGTGTTCTTGGCTTTTAAATAAAAGCATACAAGTAAATATAATAATACATTGTTGATTAAGGGACATGATGTACACCTGTAATATTGTGCAAACAATGGATGTAGGACTATTCCTCTTCAACATTACTTATATTTGTGTCATTTGAAAAAATACATATTTTAGTTAAAAATTAAAAACCCATGTTCAGTAGCTGTGAAAGGCCCGTTTGTGTACTTCTATATTGTTTGCAACCAATGTATTGTATACGGATGGAAGCGCGTCACACTAATAGATTAGATTTATTTTAAATGGAATGTAGCAGAACCAATTGGAGATAAATGAAAAGGATGAGCCACTGAGACACGCTCAGCAGAGTACGAGCAGCAGTGCTTGAACATGTAACTGGAGCGTGATCTGCACTCAAAAAAGTAAAAAACACAGACTGAAGTGAACACTGAAACACAACTGTCCACAATCTGTGAAAAGCTCCTTTCTGTACTTCTATAGTGTTTGCAACCAATGTATTGTATACGGATGGAAGCGCGTCACACTAATAGATTAGATTTATTTTAAATGGAATGTAGCAGAACCAATTGGAGATAAATGAAAAGGATGAGCCACTGAGACACGCTCAGCAGAGTACAAGCAGCAGTGCTTGAACATGTAACTGGAGCGTGATCTGCACTCAAAAAAGTAAAAACACAGACTGAAGTGAACACTGAAACACAACTGTCCACAATCTGTGAAAAGCTCCTTTCTGTACTTCTATAGTGTTTGCAACCAATGTATTGTATACGGATGGAAGCGCGTCACACTAATAGATTAGATTTATTTTAAATGGAATGTAGCAGAACCAATTGGAGATAAATGAAAAGGATGAGCCACTGAGACACGCTCAGCAGAGTACAAGCAGCAGTGATTGAACATGTAACTGGAGCGTGATCTGCACTCAAAAAAGTAAAAAACACAGACTGAAGTGAACACTGAAACACAACTGTCCACAATCTGTGAAAAGCTCCTTTCTGTACTTCTATAGTGTTTGCAACCAATGTATTGTATACGGATGGAAGCGCGTCACACTAATAGATTAGATTTATTTTAAATGGAATGTAGCAGAACCAATTGGAGATAAATGAAAAGGATGAGCCACTGAGACACGCTCAGCAGAGTACAAGCAGCAGTGCTTGAACATGTAACTGGAGCGTGATCTGCACTCAAAAAAGTAAAAAACACAGACTGAAGTGAACACTGAAACACAACTGTCCACAATCTGTGAAAAGCTCCTTTCTGTACTTCTATAGTGTTTGCAACCAATGTATTGTATACGGATGGAAGCGCGTCACACTAATAGATTAGATTTATTTTAAATGGAATGTAGCAGAACCAATTGGAGATAAATGAAAAGGATGAGCCACTGAGACACGCTCAGCGGAGTACAAGCAGCAGTGCTTGAACATGTAACTGGAGCGTGATCTGCACTCAAAAAAGTAAAAAACACAGACTGAAGTGAACACTGAAACACAACTGTCCACAATCTGTGAAAAGCTCCTTTCTGTACTTCTATAGTGTTTGCAACCAATGTATTGTATACGGATGGAAGCGCGTCACACTAATAGATTAGATTTATTTTAAATGGAATGTAGCAGAACCAATTGGAGATAAATGAAAAGGATGAGCCACTGAGACACGCTCAGCGGAGTACAAGCAGCAGTGCTTGAACATGTAACTGGAGCGTGATCTGCACTCAAAAAAGTAAAAAACACAGACTGAAGTGAACACTGAAACACAACTGTCCACAATCTGTGAAAAGCTCCTTTCTGTACTTCTATAGTGTTTGCAACCAATGTATTGTATACGGATGGAAGCGCGTCACACTAATAGATTAGATTTATTTTAAATGGAATGTAGCAGAACCAATTGGAGATAAATGAAAAGGATGAGCCACTGAGACACGCTCAGCAGAGTACAAGCAGCAGTGCTTGAACATGTAACTGGAGCGTGATCTGCACTCAAAAAAGTAAAAAACACAGACTGAAGTGAACACTGAAACACAACTGTCCACAATCTGTGAAAAGCTCCTTTCTGTACTTCTATAGTGTTTGCAACCAATGTATTGTATACGGATGGAAGCACGTCACACTAATAGATTTGATTTTTTTTTCTAATATAATGGAGCTGCAACCAATTCCACAAAATAAAAAAAAAAAAAAAAAAAAAAAAAAAAAAAAAAAAAAAGAGTCAGTGACACGTGCAGATGCCTACAAACAGCGGTGGATGCAGAGCAAACTGCAGCGTCACCTGCACTGTCACACACACACCTTGCACAGAGCTGTTAAAACAACACTGGCAAAATGAAGCTTTACACAGCGGTTGGTAAACTAGCCTGCCTCAAGCACAGTAGTACACAAAATCGCAATATCTAACTGTCCCTCAGAGTGAGCAGAGTAGCGTTCTGTCCCTTACTGAGTTCACAGCACAATGACGCTAAAATGGCGGCGGCGCCTTTTATAGTGCATTCTGACATCATTTCAGCAGCCAATCACAGCCATGCCATTAGTTAAGATGACCGCAGCATTACAGGATGTGCCCACACTTCGTAGGATTCCTCATTGGCTGACTAAAATCACATTGCCTCTCAAAGAATTATGGGAACTTCCGATTCCGGTATACGATATGGAAAAAGTATCGGAATTAAGTATCGGAATTCCGATAACGCGAATATCGGCCGATACCCGATACTTGCGGTATCGGAATGCTCAACACTACCTGCGAGTAGTTTGTCGCGATCTTCTTTTTTTAGCGTTGTCTGATAACCTATTAGTTTCCCGCGCATTACTCCCTTGCCTGCTGCCCATAAAAGTTCCGGCCTATCCCTAGTATCATCAATTTTCCCATACATATTAAAAACACCATTGCTTCATGTGATGTCGAAACTTCTCATCCATTAACAAATAGGTCGGGAAGCGCCAAGTTTGGTTTGGCCCCATCTGCACCATATCTGGCAGGGTCACTGATACGGGTGCGTGGTCATATTTAGCTACGTTGTGCACATCTGCCTCTTCCACTCCCCTTAATAGCTCGTGTGCTAGCAATATATAATCTATTCTGGACCAAGAGTCATGTGGCGCCGAATAGAATGAATATTCACTGCCATCTGGGTTCAGGTGTGTCAAAATGTCTACAAAGTTACTCGTGTCTAGCAAGGGTTATTATAAACGTGTGTCATGTGATCGCACATTCATTCGCATCGACCTACAGTTCTTCACTGTTTAGATTCACCATATTTAAGTCACCATCGTGGGTGGTTTTAATGCTCTCCTATCGGCCTGATATGCTTGGATACCTGGGATAAATTCAGGAACGTCTCCAAACTCCCTACTCACATGTCAGCGCAGGAACCGTAAGAGGGAACGTGCTTGTTTTGTTGCGCATAGGTGGAGTTTTTATACAGTAAATGATTACTGCTGTCTTATTTTTTGCGTCCCAAGGGCAGATTAAGTCTGCGTAACGTTACATTTTACAGACACTCATATAATAGACACAACCCTAACCCTAACCGTGACACAAGGAAGGTATTGTTGCCGGATAAAGCCGCCATTTTAGCGTCACTGTGCTGTTAATTCTGTTTGGGACAGAACGCTGCTCTGCTGACTCTGAGGGACAGTTAGAGATTGCGATTTTGTGTACTGTGCTTTAGGCAGGCTACTTTACCAACCGCTGTGTACATCTTCCTTTTGCCTTGCAGTGTTTTTTTCACAGGTCTGCAAGGTTGTGTGTGTGAGTGCAGGTGACGCGCTGCAGTTTGCTCGGCATACAACGCTGTATGTAGGCATCTGCACATGTCACTCTCACACTCTTTTTTTTTTTTTTCTTTAGTGTAATTCTTGCTGCTCAATTCAATTGAAATTATAGTGTGACGTGCTTCCATCCGTATCCAATACATTGGTTGAAAACACTGTAGAAGGACACAAAAAGCCCTTTCACAGCTAAGAGTTGTGTTCACTGTAGTCTGAGATTTTAATTTATTCAATTTTGATCACGCTCAAGTTAGTTCTTCAAGCAATGCTGCTTGTACTCTGCTGAGCGTGTCTTACTGCCTCATCCTTGTCATTTTTCTCTAATTGGTGTACATGTACATCAAAGTAGCCTTCATTTTGATCGAAATCCAAGCAGGTACCCGGACACTGTATGGCTGCTTTTATACGGTGGACTGGCTCCAACATTCAATAACACTTAAGATGCAATCGGGCACCTTGTCAAGGCCCAATCCTCTTCTCCCTCTGATATAATAATAATAATAATAATCTTTATTTATATAGCGCCAACATATTCCGCAGCGCTTTACACTTTAACAGTTTCAAAACACAAGTCATAGGTAACAACGTTAACAATACAATAATTAAAGTAAAATAAGCCGACCCTGCTCGTGAGAGCTTACAATCTACAATGAGGTGGGGGAGATACAAAGTACAGGTGTGTATATATATAATGGTGCATTTCCAATGATGGTCCAGCCATCTTGAGGGAGTGAGGCATGGATGGAGATAGTGAATGGGCTCCACATACACACTTAAACATAGAACGACTTTGGTTATTGAATGTCATAGGCCACTGTGAACAAATGTGTTTTGAGGGAGCGCCTGAAACCAGGCAAATTGTGGATAGTCCTAATTTCTTGTGGTAGAGCATTCAAGAGGATTTGCGCAGCGCGGGAGAAGTCTTGTAGTCGGGAGTGGGAGGTACGGATTACTGCAGAGGTTAGTCGAAAGTCATTTGCAGAGCGCAGCAGTCGGTTAGGCCGATAGATAGAAATGAGGGAGGAGATGTAGGGGGGTGCTGCACTGTGGAGAGCTTTGTGGGTGAGAACCAGTACTTTGAATTGGATCCTATAATGAATGTGCAGCCAGTGTAAGGACTGGCAAAGAACGGACGCTGTTATGTTTCGGTAGCTGAGGAGTGCAGGTAAAAAAGGCAATACACCAGAGCAGTTGGAATCTATGAGATTGCAGTACCCTGACTAACCACCGCAACTAGAGGCAGCCGTGGAGCGTTCCTACGTTGGTCCTAGACGCCTCGTCACAGCCTGAGAAACTAACTACACCTAAAGATAGAAATAGGAAAGCTATCTGCCCCGGAGCAGAACCCCAAAGATAATAGAAAGCCCCCAAACATGTAATGGCGGTTAGACAAGATGAAATACTGACACAGAAAGAAAATAGTATGAGCAAACGCTGGGGCCCAAACTATCTAAATAGAAAAGGACAGGAAGGGTACTTACTGCAATCCCAGAAAACCCTGAAAAACACCAACTCTACTAATTTCAAAATCACCTGAGATCACACGACCTCTACCACCTAAATTAGTTCTCTGGTGTAAGAAAATCAAAACAGCAGCCACTGAAAAAACTGGAAAAAGCAAAAGAACAAAACTCAGTGGCTGAACTAAACTGAGAGGGCAGAAGCCCCCGGAGGGGACCCTGAAGGCCCCCAAAGAAGTGCAGGACAAAATGCAAAAATATAGCAAAAACACAAAATAAGAAATTGTCTTATCTGATAGCAGGAGATGCAGACACGACACAGCAGGCTACAAGGGAAACTGGAAAGAAGGATTCAGACCAGAACAATTGATCACCGGCAACCCTGATGGGAAAATGACTCACTTATATAAGACCAATCAGTAACACCTGATTCCCAGTCCTCACAATCCTCACTAGTACCGCTTGTAACCACCAGAGGGAGCCTCTGCTCAGAACTCATCTCAAACCCATTCACAACAGTACCCCCCCTTGAGGAGGGGTCACCGAACCCTCATTTGAGCAACCAGGTCGGTCAGGATGAGTTCTATGATACGCACGGATAAGTCTCCTAGCATGGATGTCCGAAGCAAACACCCAAGAATTGTCTTCCTGACCATAACCTCTCCATTTAACCAAATACTGGAGTCTTCGTCTAGAAAAACGAGAATCCAATATTTTCTCAACCACATACTCCAGATTGCCCTCAACCAAACAGGGTCAGGAGGCACAGCAGCAGGAACCACTGGCTCAACAAACCTCTTCAACAAGGACTTGTGGAACACGTTATGGATCTTAAATGTCCCTGGAAGAAGCAAACGAAAAGAAACAGGATTAATAATCTCCATGATCTTATAAGGTCCAATGAACCTAGGCTTAAATTTAGGAGATGCTACTCTCATAGGAATATTCTTTGAGGACAACCAGACCAAGTCCCCCACTTTAAACCGAGGACCATCAGTCCTATGCCGGTTAGCAAACCGCTGGGCCTTCTCCTGAGAGAGGGACAACCTCTCCACTACCTGGTCCCAAATCTGCTGCATACGCTCAACAACAGAGTCAACACCTGGACAGACAGAAGCCTCCGTCTGTCCTGAAGAAAATCGAGGGTGAAACCCAGAATTACAGAAAAACGGAGACATCAAAGTGGCAGAGCTAGCCCTATTATTAAGAGCAAACTCAGCCAAAGGCAAAAAAGAGACCCAGTCATCCTGATCAGCAGACACAAAGCATCTTAGATAAGTCTCCAATGTCTGGTTTGTTCTCTCAGTTTGACCATTGGTCTGAGGATGAAATGCCGAGGAGAAAGACAATTGAACACCCAGTTTAGAACAAAAAGTCCTCCAAAATCTGGAAACAAACTGGACTCCTCTGTCAGACACAATGTTCTCAGGAATGCCGTGTAAACGAACCACGTGCTGAAGGAACAACGGCACCAATTCAGAGGAGGAAGGCAACTTAGGTAATGGCACAAGATGTATCATTTTGGAAAACCTATCACAAATTACCCAGATGGTGGTCATTCTCTGAGAAACAGGAAGATCGGAAATGAAATCCATAGAGATATGGGTCCATGGTCTCTTGGGCACAGGCAATGGCATCAACAAACCACTAGAGCGAGAGCAAGGCTTGGAGCGAGAGCAAGTCCCGCAGGACTGCACAAATTCCCTGACATCGCGAGACAAGGTAGGCCACCAAAAGGACCGACTAACCAAGTCTCTGGTACCAAAAATTCCGGGATGCCCAGCCAATGCGGAACAATGAATCTCAGACATCACACTCTTTTTCCATTGGTCCGGGACAAACAATTTTCCAACAGGGCAGCGCTCGGGCCTATCCTCCTGACACCCCTCCAGAGCAAGTCTCAAATTGGGCGAGATGGCGGAAAGAACTACACCCTCCTTCAAAATAACAGAGGGATCAGATAGCTCAGGAGAGTCCGCAAGGAAACTCCTCGAGAGGGCATCCGCCTTAACATTCTTAGTGCCAGGAAGAAAGGAAACCACAAAATTAAAACGTGTGAAAAACAAGGCCCACCTGGCCTGTCTAGGATTGAGTCGCTTGGCAGATTCCAGATAGACCAGATTCTTATGGTCCGTAAGGACCACCACCTGATGTTTGGCTCCCTCCAGCCAATGTCTCCACTCTTCAAAAGCCCACTTCATGGCCAATAACTCCCGATTACCCACGTCATAATTACGTTCAGTAGGAGAAAATTTTCGAGAGAAAAAGGCACAAGGGTTACTTTTAGAGGTCTCTGGATCTTTTTGGGACAAAACGGCACCTGCCCCAATTTCAGAGGCATCAACCTCCACCTGAAATGGCAGAGAAACATCAGGCTGCCGTAGTAGAACAGGAGCAGAAGTGAATCTCTGCTTAAGTTCCTGAAACGCAGAGACTGCCTCAGGAGGCCAATTCACCACATCAGAACCCTTTCTGGTCAAATCAGTTAATGGTTTAACAATAACAGAGAAATTACCAATAAATTTACGATAAAAATTGGCAAAACCCAAAAATCTCTGAAGAGCCTTTAATGAAGTAGGTTGGACCCAATCACAGATGGCCTGAACCTTGACCGGGTCCATTTCAATAACAGATGGGGACAAAATGAATCCCAGAAATGAGATCTTCTGTACGCCAAAAAGACACTTTGATCCCTTCACATACAGAGCATTCTCTCTCAAAATCTGGAATACAGTTCTAACATGTTTCACATGAGAGTCCCAGTCATTAGAAAAAATCAAGATATCATCCAAATAAACAATCAGAAACTTGTCCACAAAATCCCTGAAAATGTCATTCATGAAGGACTGGAAGACGGAAGGAGCATTAGTGAGCCCAAAGGGCATCACAAGGTACTCAAAATGCCCTTCAGGGGTGTTAAATGCCGTCTTCCATTCATCCCCGTGCTTAATGCGAATAAGGTTATACGCCCCCCTGAGGTCAAGATTGGTAAACCAAGTAGCGTTTTTCACCTGGAAAACAGGTCAGAAATCAAGGGTAACGGGTATTGATATTTCACAGTAATATTGTTCAAGAGACGATAATCAATACACGGCCTTAATGAACCATCTTTTTTGGCCACAAAGAAAAAACCGGCACCTAAGGGTGAAGAGGATGGTCTGATATGACCCTTCTCCAATGATTCCTTGATATAAGACCGCATAGCGTCATGTTCAGGTACAGACAAGTTAAAAGGCGACCTTTAGGGAATTTACTACCCGGCACTAATTCAATAGCGCAGTCATAGCTCCTATGGGGAGGCAAGGATGCAGATTTACTTTCGCTAAACACATCAGAAAAATCAAACAAAAAGTCAGGAACATCCTCAGCCTGGGGGAGACAGAAAAAACAGGAGTGTTGGTATTAACACATTGGCAGCCCCAACTGGTTACAGACACAGATTTCCAATCCAAAACAGGATTATGAGACTGTAACCAAGGGAAACCCAGCACTATAATGTCATGCAGATTATATAGAACCAAAAATTTGCAGCACTCCTGGTGATCAGGTTCAACCCTCATTATCACCTGAGTAGAAAACTGGGGTTTATTCTCAGCCAAAGGGGTAGAATCGATCCCCAGTAAAGGAATAGACTTCTGTAGGGGTATCAAGGGAAATCCACAACGTTTAGCAAAATCATAATCCATCAGGTTAATAGCTGCTCCAGAATCAACGAAAGCCTGAGCAGAAAATGAGGACAGAGAGCATATCAGAGTGACAGTTAATAAAAACTTAGTCTGAACACTACCCAAGACAACTGAGCGTGCAAAATGTCTTCCCCGCTTAGGGCAGACTGAAATAGCATGAGAGGCATCACCACAGTAGAAACATAACCCATTGCGCTTTCGAAACTCATGACGCTGTGCCCCAGACACCACTCCATCACACTGCATGGGCTCAGCAGCTGGCTCACAAGGCAACACCACTCCACGCATACTTCTCCGCTCACGCAAACGTCTGTCAATTTGAATCGCTAATGACATAGAATCATTGAGACCAGAGGGGACAGGGAATCCCACCATAACATCCTTTACATTATCCGACAAACCCTTCCGGAAAAGGGCCGCCAAAGCGTCGTCATTCCACTTGGTCAGGACTGCCCCCCTACGGAATCTCTGACAGTATAACTCAGCGTCATCAAGCCCCTGATTTAATGCCAACAAGGCTTTTTCAGCTTGATCAGTGACATTAGGCTCATCGTACAATAACCCCAAAGCCTGAAAAAACGCATCAACATCACTCAAAACAGGATCCCCAGGTATCAGGGAAAAAGCCCAATCCTGAGGATCGCCGCGCAGGAGAGAGATGATAATTTGAACCTGCTGCGCTGCGTTTCCTGAGGACTTAGATTTTAAGGCAAAAAAACAATTTACAATTATTTTTGAAATTCTGAAACTTAGCTCGATCCCCTAAAAACAAATCTGGCATGGGGATCCTAGGTTCCACAACATGCAACCCAGCAAGATAGATAGCAATACTCCGAACCTCAGTGGCAAGCTGATCCACACGGCCAGACAACTGTGCAAACTCCATTGGGAGAAAAGATCCTCCCCAGCACCCAGAGATACAGAGGGAAAAAAAAAAAAAAATGCAACAAACAGAAAAATATCTCTGACAACTTTTCTTCCTTCAAAATATTTTTTCCCCTCTGTGAGTACCATACAATTTTTAGACCGGTGATACTGTTATGTTTCGGTAGCTGAGGAGTGCAGGTAAAAAAGGCAATACACCAGAGCAGTTGGAATCTATGAGATTGCAGTACCCTGACTAACCACCGCAACTAGAGGCAGCCGTGGAGCGTTCCTATGTTGGTCCTAGACGCCTCGTCACAGCCTGAGAAACTAACTACACCTAAAGATAGAAATAGGAAAGCTATCTGCCCCGGAGCAGAACCCCAAAGATAATAGAAAGCCCCCAAACATGTAATGGCGGTTAGACAAGATGAAATACTGACACAGAAAGAAAATAGTATGAGCAAACGCTGGGGCCCAAACTATCTAAATAGAAAAGGACAGGAAGGGTACTTACTGCAATCCCAGAAAACCCTGAAAAACACCAACTCTACTAATTTCAAAATCACCTGAGATCACACGACCTCTACCACCTAAATTAGTTCTCTGGTGTAAGAAAATCAAAACAGCAGCCACTGAAAAAACTGGAAAAAAGCAAAAGAACAAAACTCAGTGGCTGAACTAAACTGAGAGGGCAGAAGCCCCGGAGGGGACCCTGAAGGCCCCCAAAGAAGTGCAGGACAAAATGCAAAAATATAGCAAAAACACAAAATAAGAAATTGTCTTATCTGATAGCAGGAGATGCAGACACGACACAGCAGGCTACAAGGGAAACTGGAAAGAAGGATTCAGACCAGAACAATTGATCACCGGCAACCCTGATGGGAAAATGACTCCCTTATATAAGACCAATCAGTAACACCTGATTCCCAGTCCTCACAATCCTCACTAGTACCGCTTGTAACCACCAGAGGGAGCCTCTGCTCAGAACTCATCTCAAACCCATTCACAACAGGACGCGTCCGAGTACCGATTAGCCAGATGGATGACCTGGCTGCTGCATTAAGGATGGACTGGAGAGGGGATAGTCGAGTAATGGGGAGGCCAAGTAATAGAGCATTGCAGTAGTCCAGGCGGGAGTGGATCAATGCTACAGTGAGGGTTTTTGTTGTTTCCATGGTGGAAAAGGGCGGATTCTAGAGATGTTCTTTAGGTGTGTAGACGGCAAATATCTAACAAACAGGTCATGCTGGAGAGACTTGCACCTACTGCCACTCAGGGTCTTCAGCTCCTTTGTGAGAAACTAATGTTTGGCCAGCCAGTATATCAAATAAAGTTCATGAGAAATGGGAACTGTGGTTGGCTTCACTTTTGGTACTGGCTGGGTGCTAATACCAAACCATGGTGTGGCATTCAATGAATATTCCTGGCTGGTTGGAGACAAGCTCGTTGTCTAGGAGACCGACCACCCCTGCTGTGTACCTTGTCAACGTTGTGTTGAAGCTTGCAAGGATTAAGAGGTTACAGTGGTAAGTCTGGTTTTTACTAAAGATCCTGCTGTGTATTATAGTTTTTATGTTTTAAAAAAAATTTATCTTAGGAATGTTAAATAAATTTGTTATTTTTTTGGTTAAATACAATGTATGTTATGAATGTTAAATAATTTTTTTTGTTTTTTTTATAAAATAAAATGTATGTTATGAATGTTAAATAACTTTTTTTTTTTTTTTTTTTTTCAGGTATTTGATCTACCGTAGCTAGTTGCTGATCGTTGACTCTACACCCCTCTCCCCAGAATGTTACTCGGGTTATGGGGAGAAAATCACCGCTATTCCAGACTGATTTAATGTTAATGTGTCTGGCTCTTACACAGCACACAGCACTTGATGTTAGTTTATCTTTTTCCTAAATTATTTGTTACACTGCCCTTCTCACATTTTATTTTCACTTTTTTTTTTAAGCACAAGTTTTTTTTACACTTCCTTGTTCTGTAAGTAGGCTTAATGGTTAAATGTTTTATACTAGATGTAAATATGTAACATGTAAATTTAGATTAAGATTTTGCAAATTATTAGGTCCACACCATCAGGCTCTTTCGTCCCTCTCCCTCAGAGTAGCGGTAATATATCGGCCCCCAGGCTCGCCCACACAGTTCCTTGACCACTTCTCTGCCTGGCTGCCACTTTCATGTCTCAGAAGTACCAACCCTTATCCTTGGAGACTTCAACATCCCCATTAACAGCCCTACTTCCACACTCAAAACACATTTGTTCAGAGCGCCTATCACATTCACTAACCAAAGTCATTCTATGTGTAACTGTGTGTGTGTGTAGCCCATTCACTATCTCCATCCATCCCTCACTCCCTGAAAATGGCTGGAACATCATTGTAAATACACCATTGTATATAAACAACTGTACTTTGGAGCTCCCCTCTCATTGTAGATTGTAAGGTCTCACGAGCAGGGGCGGCTTATATTGCTTTAATTATTGTATTGTTAACGTTGTCACTTATGACTTGTGTTATGAAACTGTTAAACTGTACAGCGCTGCGGAATCTGTTGGCGCTATATAAATAAAGATTGTTATAGTAGAGGCCCACTCAGTAGTGGTGAAGTGAACGGCCCCAAATTGCGAGTTGATTGCGAATGATGCAGCTGATACTCCATTACTGCTGGCTGCTGCTCACACAACCGCTCCAACATATGTAACGTGGAATTCCACCTGGTGGGTATGTCACATATGATGCGATGTTCAGGAAGGCAAAATCTGCGTTGCAGAGCTGCAATGCGCGATCTGGCCATGGTGGAACGTCGCAAGTTAGCGCACTGTAGGCGGACCTTGTGCAGCAGTGCATCAAGATCCGGATAGTCCCTCAAAAAACTCTGGAAGACCAAGTTTAGCACATGTGTCAGACATGGTATGTGAGTGACGTTGCCTAGGCCCAGACCTGCCACCAGATTTCGGCCATTGTCACACACTACCAAGCCTGGCTGGAGATTCGCTGGCAAAATACACATGTCGCTCTCTTGCTTTATGGCATTCCAGAGCTCCAGCGCTGTGTGGCTTTGATTCCCCATGGAAATTAATTTCAGGACGGCCTGTTGACGTTGGCCACGTCTGTGCTCATATCGGTCAACATGCTCGCTGTCTGGGTGTTATGTTTGACACCAATCTCTCCTTCACCCCCCATATACAATCTGTTGCCTGCTATTGCCGCCTACACCTAAAGAACATCTCTCCCGAATCCAAGACTTCTCCCGCGCTGCGCCAATACTGTGGAATGCTGTACCCCAAGAAATTAGAACTATCCACAATTTGCATGTTATTGGGCGCTCACTCAAAACACATTTCTTCAAGGTCTTTCCTTCCTAGTGTATCCTCACCCATCCCTGTAGACTCTGAGCCCTTGCGGGCAGGGTCCTCTCTCCTTCTGTACTTGTGTGTGCCTTGTATTGCTCATGTTTACTGTACTTGTCTATACTTGCCCCTCTTCACATGTAAAGCGCCATGGAATAAATGGCTCTAAAAAAAATCTATAATAATAATAGCGGCCTATCACCTTCACTAATCAAAGTCAATTCTATGTGTAAGTGTGTGTGTGTAGCCCATTCACTATCTCCATCCATCCCTCACTCCCTCAAAATGGCTGGACCATCATTCTAAATACACCATTGTATATAAACACCTGTACTTTGTATCTCCCCCACATATTTGTAAATTGTAAGCTCTCACGAGCGTGTGCGGATTATATTGCTTTCATTATTGTATTGGTAACGTTGTTACTTATGACTTGTGTTCGGAAACTGTTAAACTGTAAAGCGCTGCGTAATCTGTTGGCGCTATATAACTAAAGATTCTTATTAAGCGTTCACGGGTCCATGTGGAGGTAGACCGTGACGGCTCTGCAACGATGTTTCTGAGGAACTGGAGAAGGAGGAGTCAATGTGTACAGACTTGATTCCCGCAATCCTTGTAGTTGCCTGAACACGTACAGCGCCACTCGCAAGATCTGTACCCGCTCCACAACATTGACCCAATGGGCAGTAAGGGAAAGGTATCGTCCCTGGCCATGGGTACTGGTCCACGCAGCGGTGGTCAGGTGGACATTGCTACTGACGGAGTTTAGTAGCGCATATTTAATTTTAACCTCAACAACATGGTTTTGCAGACCAGGGACGGCTTGCCTGCTGAAATAAAATCAGCTTGGCACATTGTATTGTGGGACTGCCAATGCCATTAAGTTCCGTAAACTGTCAGTCTCCACCAGCCTGAATGACAGCATTTCAAGGGACAGGAGTTTTGCAATGCCAGCATTCAGAGCCTGTGGTCGTGGATGGTTTGCCGAGATTGGGCCTCACCCGATACGCCACAACCTGACACCCCAGATAAACAAGCCATAAAATCTCTGAAAGATAACCCCAACATTATTATTAAACAAGCAGATAAGGGGGGTGCTATCGTTATTATGAATAAGACCCAATCTATTGCCGAAATTCATAGACAACTGTCAGTTAACCTAACCTACAGACAACTCAATTGTGACCCTACATTTTACATCTGTCAAAAAATTGATCGTATCCTGACAAAACATCTTTAATTGATCACTATAGACTGTAAGACTATGACATTCCTTAATATTTAATACCCCATCACCCTGTTTTTCTCACACTCACAAAAATCAACAAAAAACTACATTATCCACCCGCATACCTAGAGGGATAATTCTCCGTGTTCTACAGTATCACCCAAATGTTTAAATGTTGCCTAATTCCTATGTATATATATTCTTCACGCTTGTATATATTATATATCTATTATCCATTGTCATTGACTGTAAATTTTTCTATCTCTTCCAGCGACTATTTGATAAAGGCCACTGCGTTGCCCAAAACGTCAGTCAATCGTCTCATAGCTATTTTCTTTTTTCACATCAAGTGTGCAATAAAAATTTCAAATTTAACCATGACATATGCAGTTAACCTTGTGCTGTGATTCTCGATAGACTGTACATCTTCAGTGTGTCTTTTGTAACTCAACTACGTGTTTTCTCCGCACATGTTTAACATATTTGTGGTATTGAGGTTACTGACACTTTACCTCTTTTTACTTTTTGATTACACAGCTTGCATTTGACATAGCAAATATCATCTGCAAGTGTGTGAAAAAGGACCACGCAGTGCAAGTCCTGGGAGCGTCCGTTTGACTTTTGGAAGAGAAATCCGAACAGGTGCCAAAATGGAGGCTACAGGCAACAGAGTATGCGCCTAACTCTCCCTCCTGTTTGTACCGTTGGGGCAATCGCTTCCTCAGAGCTGCTGCCACCACCTTCCTGTTCCTTACGCCATGTTGGGTCTTGGACCTCATCTCTCCACTAACCTCTTACAACACCTGCTGCTGTTGGGTGGTCTGGCCACAACATGCTCACAGAAAACTGGCACCTGAGTTCTCTCATCATCAGATGCGTTCTGCGGTGTGCTGACCATCGGCACTGTCGCACCCGCCTCTTCAGATTCAGAGAGACACAGCTGTTGCGCATCACTGCATACTCCTCTTCTTCACATTCCAGATGCTGCTTGGCTGTGCCCCTGTTTGCAAACCAACAGATTCTGGAGAACAGAAGCAGAGACTCAGCTGGTCCTGTACAGAACTCTCTGACTGACTGGGCAATTTGGCAGGCGGTGAAGAGACAGATGGTTGATCAACAGTGCTGTGTTACTGAGAGGGGGTGGAAGCAATTGAAGTCGATGCATTGGACCCTGGGTCCAACACCGCCAGTTGTGCCTGTAAGTGCTGTTAGCACAGTCAACACTTGCTCCTGTGTTACTGGGGTTGAGTAATGGCAGCTGTTCCCCTGCTGTGTGTACGACAAAAAGTCATGCTGCCTCCACCCTGTCCTCCTCTCATCCCTGGGCTCCAACACCGCCAGTTGTTGCTGGAAGTAATTGGCATGGGTACTGACTCTGCCCACCCTGTTTACGCACCACAGCTGTTTCCTGGCAGTGTCAACGTAAATTAGCCTCCAATAAGTTGTCCTGTATGTTGCATTCCGGTTATCCGACTCTATGGTGCCTGCAGTTTAGGTGATTCCTATGTGTGCTGTGGGATATGTAAATAAAGGCTCTTTCCGTTGTGAAAATAGGACAAGCACCCACTCTAGGACTGTGTGATTTGGTAACTGCAGACGGCTTGCGGCCTGTCAACTTACATTTTCATGGGTGCCTTATGGTACCCGTCCGAGTTCAGTACCGTTAGCTGGTTCTCCACAGTGCCTTTGGCCTATGTGCCTCCATTCGGTATCCGAGTTCCAGCAATGTCTGCTGGTCCTTGGTAGTGCTTTGGAGCACAGGTACTCTGCTTAGTAACCGTGTCCCAGTAACGTCAGTGGTCCTCGGTTGTGCCATTGGCTCTTTTCCTTCTGCTGCCCCTCCGGGTTCCAGCACAGTCAGCTGGTCCTCGTTACTTGCATTGGCTTTGTTCCTTCTGCTACCCGTCCGGGTTCCAGTACCGTCAACTGGTTCTCCGCAGTGCCTTTGCCTAGGTGCCTCCATCTCGGTATCGAGTTCAGCAACGTCTGTGGTCCTTGGTAGTGCTTTGGAGCAAGGTACCTCCTGCTTTGTAAACGTGTCCCAGTAACGTCAGCTGGTCCTCGGTTGTGCCATTGGCTCTTTTCCTTCTGCTGCCCCTCCGGGTTCCAGCACAGTCAGCTGGTCCTCGTTACTTGCATTGGCTTTGTACCTTCTGTACCCGTCCGGGTTCCAGTAACGTAACTGGTTCTCGGAAGTTAGACGACCTAAAGACCACCCGAAGAAGATGACGACCCCAAGGACGACGAGCATCAAGCCAACCAGCCTGAACACCATCACAAAGAAGAAATATAAGATTACCCAGAAGAAGATCACAACAGGAAAAAGAAGGTTACGACAAACTACAAGATACAGAACAAGAGACAGAAGAACAATAAGAGAAGATCAAAAAGCAGAAGAACATGAAGTATAAGATCAAAATGAAGAGCAAATATATGCTCTAAATTATAAGCAGAAGAAGACTAAGCAGTGTATGGGGGTGAGTCCGTTCCTTCTCGTGGTGCCCTGGAAAATGCCTGCGCTGCAGGCTAAACTGAACACGGACAAATACTGTTGTAATTTAATCTTTTGTGACAGAAGAACGGAAGGATGAAAAATTCATACTTTGACAGATTACAAGTACAGGAATCTCTGTCACAAATAAGAATATGATGAAGAAGATGAAGTACAATATGAAGAAGAATAATAGTTTAATAAGAAGAATATGAGTAATGTTAACAAAAAGATGAATAGCAAGAAGTTTAAGAAGAAGATAAAGAGGTGAAGATGAAGAATAATTTGATGAAAAAGATGATGCTGCTGAAGATTTGAAGGAGAAAGTGTGTCAAAAGTTAAAAGGTGAGAGCATGGAAGTTGTGAAATATACATATTTGCCAAAATAGAAAAAAAACGTTAACAACATTGTCAATTTCTTCGTCAATCCGAAAATCTTTTAAAAAAAAAATATTTTATGCTATTCCATTTGATTGGGTTTAAACATCTATGCCTTTAATGTTCCTCAACCTTCCCCAATACATTCTACATTACTCTTTGTTGTTTTCCTTCTTGTACAATTAACAACAAGGCAAGAATGGTTTTTTTTAATTCCGATATTTTGTTCCCATAGACTTACATTGGATTTCCGGTATCGGTATCGGGTATCGCCGATATTTTTTGGGTATCGTCGATACCATTCGATTCCGATACTTTTGGATATCGGAAAGTATCGCTCAACTCTAGTTAGGACAAAAAAAGACTGTTTATAAGAATGCTGCACCTCTGAGCTCTGCAAACCACATCCCCTCATCAAACAATACAAAAGCGCATGATAAACAACCATTATCATTGCAAAAGAGCTGAAAATACTTTTGTTGGCAGCGCAAATGTTTTCCGGCATTTTACCGAATGTTACTGATTTTTCCCGTTTTATAAAATTTTGCTCATGTTCCAATCACAAATCCAAAATGTGCCATATTTGTGCGAATTTCGCTTGGCAATTGTTTTCCAAACAAATTCGCTCATAACTACTCATTAACTCAAAACTGAAAATAAAGATTAAACAACACTACAAGATGGATTTAATCAATCAAGGTATGTATAATTTTAATTAGTATAATGGCCCCGACCTGAACTGTCTGTAGGTTACTGTGCACAATCCTGTGACAGGTTCCGTTTCAGTCTTCAAAAGCATATGGAAAAATTGATATGGTCTGATGAGAACAAAGTTGAATTTTATGGCAATCTTTCCTTCCTGGGCCTCACCGAAACATAGCTGACACCCTTTGACACGATCTCCAGCTGCACTGTGTTACGGGGCTGTTATGTAAGGTAGTGAGGAGGACAGGAACAACAGCCGGGCGCCGAACAACTGGTGTTGGTAATAATGGGTTGAAAAAAACCTGAATAACCACACAACTGAGGTAGCCGTGGAGCGTTCCTACGTTGATCCTAGACGCCTCGTACAGCCTGGAGCAGCTATACTAAAGATAGAAATAGGAAGCTAACCCCCGGAGTAGAGCCCCAAAAGGGAAATGGCAGCCCCCAAACATTTTAATGGCGGTTAGACAAGATGAAAACCAAACGCAGGCAGAAAATAGATGAGCAAACGCTGGGGCCAAAGCTGACAAAAATAGGAAAGGACAGGAGAGATTGCTTTTGCAACCCCAGAAAACCCCACAAAAATCCAACAATTCTGATTACAAAAATCTGAGATCACACGATCTCGCCAATCAAAATCAGATCTCAGCGGGGAACAAAACAAGTACAGCCGCGAAAAAGCAGAAAAAGCAAATGAAAAAAAACGTGGCTACAGACAAACGTGAGGAGCACAGGGCCCCCGGAGGGGACCCGGCTGTCCCACAAATGTGAGAAAACTATGCAAATAGCAAGCACAAAAAGAAAAGAAAAATAAAAATTTAACTGAAAGCAGCAGATGCAGGCAAGACACCAGCAAACTTCCAAATGAATCAGGAACCACAATTGAGACCAGAACAAAATTGATCACAGGCGACCATCATGGGGAGGGAACCTCCTTATTCAGTCCAGTTATGATCCCAGATTGCCATTCCTCTCTGGAAGGTTCAGTACTGTCTGTAACCACCAGAGGGGCCTCTGCTCATTACAAAAGGTGGCCTCCACTTCTCCCTTACTCCTCCCCTGGTAACAGACATGGTGGGGAGTCTTCTTTTACCAACTGCACCTTCAACCCACTTCTACCATCCCTTACCCTCCCTTCTTTTGAAGTCATCTGTCCTTATTAATCCCTCCAACTATATATTGACCTCGGGCCCGGCCCGTGCTTTATTGACTAATTCTCCACCTGGCTTTTCCTTTCTCTCTGCTGACATTCCCCCATCATCTTGGGGGACTTAAACATCCCTACTGATCCCCCAGTCAGCGCCCCCAAACTGCTCTCGCTTACTTCATCTTTGGACTTATTTGTGATCCTCCTAAGTCCCCCACACAACAGACATCAAATGTAAGAAAGAACAGCTTTTTTAGGGTTGATTGTGGAATTTCAAAGCTTTATTCTGCCTGATGCAACATTTCAACCCAAATGGGTCTTTATCAAGCATACAAAATCAATAAAATGGGGCTCTATATAGTGTGGTGGCACAAACTCACCAATCACTCACAGAGTACCGCCATTAATATCATCTAGACATATACATACAAAAAACTACAAATCTCATAGAATTGCATTTTCTTTCAAATCAACAAAATATATACAAATAAGGGTACATACTCACTGGAGTTCAAAAAACGGCGATTGCAAGCCGATAAAAATCGGATTGCAATCGG
>JARQOD010011007.1:0-25088 GCA_033576555.1 Oophaga sylvatica
TAAGACACTCTCCCCCCCTCTTGCAAAAAAAACATAAATGAAAAAATTTTTTTTGCAAATTTTAAAAAAAAGTTTTGAAATGTACATGGCGTAAGTATTGCCCCTTCGAAATTAAGTAGAAGCACCCCTTTAAAGCTGGGACCCCATGAGTTTGGGGGAATGAGAAACAATTTTTTCCCACACCTGGTTTGGGGGATCCTCTGCCATTCTTCAATGAAAGATTCTCTCCGTTCGTGGATTGGATGGTGAACATTGGGGTCCCTTTTTTGGGGGTTCCCGAGATGCTCCGTTTGGGTTTTGGGTCGGGGCTCTGGGGGGGCCAGTCAAAAATGTCACAGAGTTGTTCTAAAGTAAATTCCTTTTTGTTATTTTAGGTGTGTTGGTCATTGTCTTGATGGAAGGTAAATTTTGGGCCCAAGTCGAGGTCCAGAACATTCTGGAAAAATTTTTCACCCCGGATATCTCTGTACTTGGCCAATTTATTTTTCCCCTTCACTTCAACCAGCGTCCGCCCCGAGTAAAAACCCCCCCCATACATGAGCCCCACCCCTGTTTAAAACTGGGGAAATTGTTTTGGGGGCAGGTGAGACTTGGGGGGTTTTCCCAACATCCCGCTTAAAATTATCCCAAAAAAAGTTCTTTTTTATCTCATCAACCAAGAATCTTATTTTCATAGTTGGGACCCTTCGGGTTTTTTTTTTAGAAATCCTATGCATTTTTCATATGTCGGGCACTGAAAAGGTTTTCCATTGGGCCACCTGCCTTTAGGCCCAATGGTGGAGGGCTGCAGTGTTTTTTTGACTTTGTGGAACTTTCCCCCATCCCCTCTACCATTGTGGGCTAGCCCAGGGTTTTTTGGGGGTTCTTCTTTCCTCTCCCCCAAGGCTTTTTCCCCCCGATTGCTTTTTTTGGGGCTGGGGGGGGGTTGGGAAGGTTTTCCTTTAAATTTTTGGGGGAGGAACTGTGTCTTAGGAACTTGAGTACTGCAAAAAAATTTGTTGAAAATTTTCCCCTTGTGTGTCCTCCCAATTCGTCCTGAGCTCCTTGGCCAGTTCCTTTGACCCCTTTTTTATTTGGTCTGAATGACTGTGATGTGAACTTAAAAAAAAAAGGGGTGTGCCACTTTTATCATTTTTTATATTTGCTACTTTTTTTTACAATAAAAATAAACCCTTTTTTAAAAAAAATTTTTTTACCAACTATTAAGAGGTTTAGCTTATTTTTTTGAGTGACAGAGGGTTTTGAAGGCTTTTTTTGGGGGGGGTTTAACTTTTTCCCTTTTACCATTTTGAGGTAAAATTTTATAAACGCCTTTTTTTCGAAAATTTTTGGTGCAATAAGAAAAACATTTTCCCCCAAATTTCTTTTTCTTTTTTTTTATACTTTTCATGCTGTAAAAGTGGGTGCGCTTGTTTTTGGGGTATTTAAACCCCAATAAGATTTAATAGGTTATTTTTTGCTTTGCCTTTAGACCTTTTAAAAAAAATATTTTACAAAATTTTAAAATTTTTTTTCCCGCATCGCCGTATCCCGGAACGTAATTTTTTTTCGTTTTAAACAATTGAGATTTTGTTTTTTTTAAAAATTGGCCCTTTCCATTAATATTTAAAATTTTTTTAAATAGACTTTTTGATTTTTTTTTTTTGTGCCACAATTTTTTAAAAAGCAAAAATTTTGGTTTTTTTTTTTAAATTTTTTTTTTTCTTTTTTCATTTCGGGGGGCTGCCCCAAATCCCCGTTTCATATTGGGGGAGTCCTGGACATTGCTTTAAAAATAATGGTACGTATTTTGCTTCTTTGTTTTTTAAAAAAAACGCTTTTTTGGTGGCAAAAAGTTTTTCCTAAATTTTTTTTATACTTTTTTTTTTTTTTAAATTTTTTTTAAAAAAATTTTTTTGATCTTTTTTACTTTTGGAAAAAGTCCCTTTTTAAAATTTTTTTTCACTTTGGGGAAAATGATTTCTGCAAGCAATACTTGGTACTGCTTTTTTGAAAAAGGTTTTGTTTCACACCAAAACTGCCCCTTTTCCCACAGAAAAGGGGGCAGGATGGATTTAGAAATTCCAAAGGGTTTTAAAAATTGAGCCTTTTTTTCCCCCCGTACCACCCAAAA
This sequence comes from Oophaga sylvatica, assembly GCA_033576555.1. Classification (NCBI taxonomy): domain Eukaryota; kingdom Metazoa; phylum Chordata; class Amphibia; order Anura; family Dendrobatidae; genus Oophaga; species Oophaga sylvatica. The sequence goes on from JARQOD010011007.1 coordinate 2,114, forward strand.
ATTTTTGTAAAATTGCGCGCACTAACCGCAACAATCGTAAAAAGACCCCAAAAAAAAGACGCAAATGCCGCTAAAAATTAAAAAGTTGACACCCCTGCTTTTTACCCTTCAGGGGGGGTTTCACTTAACCTTAGTTTCCCTAAAAAAACGCCTCAGGATTAAAAACCCCTTGCAGGGAAATTGTGCAAAACAAAGCACATTTTAAATTTTTAAAAATTTTTAAAAATATTAAGTTCCCAATTTTTTTGGGGGTTTAAAAAAAAATAAGTTTCTTACCCTTAACGGTAAATTTTTTTAAGACCATGACAGCACCCCCGAGAGGGGGTCCCCCCCTTTAGGGGAAAAAGGGAAAACCCAAAAAATACATAAGGGGCACCTCTCCAAAGAAACAGTTGGGGTTTTTTGGGAAAAAAAGGACCCCCAAAAAGGGTTTTGCAATCAAAGCTCTTACAACTTAAAACGTATTATTTTTTCATTCAAATTAAATTTTTTTAAAAAGGAAAAAGTGCGGGCCCGTTTGATAAAAGGAGGGAAAACAAGGGGGTGTCATGGTCTTTTTTGGAAAAATACTGTTTTCGGTAAGTAACTTAAAACTTTATTCGAAGCCCATTCACAAACCCCAAAAGGAAATTTCAGAGGGGAAAATTTTTCTCAGGGGGTACAGCCTGCCACCCTTTCCCAAAAGGGTCGAGGAAAACCCCCAATTTTCTATAAGAAAAGAAAAAAAGGGGTTGGGAGGCCAAGGGGGCCCCCCCATTTGGCGTGGAGACTTTCCGACCTTTCCCCCCACGGGTTGCCAGGCTCGGGGGAAAGGGGCCCCCCATTTTTCTGGTCCCGGGGTGGTTTTTTTGGGTAAACCCCCCGCAAATTTCCCCCGATCCATCAGCAAATTGGCCCTTGTACTCAAAAGGGCCCCCCTGGGGCCCTTTTGGAAGAAACAAATAAGGGGGGATCTTTTTTCCGGGATCAGGGAAAAACTAGTTTTTAAAGCATCTCCTCAAATTAAGGTATGGTTTTTTTTTCTTTTTTTGGTTTTTTTTGGGTAGGCAGGAAAAATGGTAGGTTATCTCCCCGGGTTTTATGGAAGGGGGATGCCATTTTTTTAAGGGAAATTTTTTCCGGATCAGCCCCAAATAAAACCCTAGTCCCGGATTTTTTTTATACGGGGAAGGGGTTTTTGAGGGGCCCCCAAAGTCACTTTCCCCAGTGTTGATGTTGAGCCATTTAAAAAAGTACTTTGTGAGAGGGTTTTTAAAAACCCGGGGGATGAGATTGGGGTTTTTAAGGGGGGGGCCGTCATGCTTGGTAAGTTTAAATCCCCGGCAAAAAAATATTTTTACTATGGGGTTGATCTCGTGTGCTTTTTAAATCAATGACCCATAGTTTCAACTTGTCAAATTTTAAAAAAGGGGGGCCCGGGGGGGGAAAACCCGTACTTTGAGGGTCGGGGAAAGACCCTACCTAACCCCTTTTGGAAACCTAAATTTTAGTTATTGAAATATTCTTAGCTGTAATTCCTGAGCCCTTTAAAGAATCTCCTCCGGGGCCGGTAATCTTATTGTAACCCTTTCCTACCTTTAAGGGGGTATTTTCATCCAGGAAAACCCCCTATCTAACAATAGTGCCCCTTCAAATTCCAGCGTCAATGTGGGGCCGCCACCGAGGATGGTAAACGCCCGGGACAGGGATCCGGAAGTCCGGTAAAAAACCTGGGTTGGTTACTGACTGGCTGAGGCTCGAGAACCCGCCCCCTTGGGCCAAAAGGGGTCCCAAGATCACTTTTTTTGCCTTCCTGATCTTTCGACTACAGAGGAATCAGAAAAGGGGGGGAAAAGGTAACCCCAAAAAAAATCCCTTGTTTTTAAAGGGGGATCCCGCCACGGATTTTTTCGGGGTTTAGGGGCGAACTGTTTACCTTCCGATTTTTTTGGTGGAAAAGGTTAGTCCGGGGCCCCCATTTGCGTTGTCTGTTGAGATGCGCTCTTTTTGACCTTTCCCCCCCTGTCTTAGAGGTGGGGGTTTTTAAAAATCGCGGTGGGTTTTCCCTCCTTTTATATGTAAACTGTAAGGATAGAAAATTTTTCTCCCAAATGGAACGGCGCTCTGTCACTTGCTGAAGGCCCTTGTGTGCCCCCCTGGTGGTTGATATAGGTACTGCCCTGTTGTCGGAAAAAAATTGCACGTGAGACCTGTAAAAAAAAAGAGGGTCTTTTTAGAAAATTTTTGCTGAGTTTTTTGTTAGAGGAAGTCTTCTGGAGTTCCCATAACCCGCACACAGAATCGAATTGACCCCCAACCATGGGACACACCCGGGGGTGACCACTTGGTTTTTTTATCCCAGGGCCACCTTTGGAAATTTTCGTTTTCCACCCCCTTTTTTAGGCTTTTTGGGTCTGGGACAAAGTTAGGGGGGCTCCCAGGGGCCCCCCCAGACTTTTATCATACGTAAACTTCCCCCTAAAAAAGCCCGGGGCATGAAACCCCGCCCTTGACCGCAGGATGCAGGAAGAAAAAGCCCAACAAGGAATGGCTTTCCAAAGAAAGGTGGGTTTGAAGCATTTGGTTTAAAAGTCAGGCTTTTTTTGTCGGGTGGAAATTTGTTCTTGTTTTGGGGGAATAAAAGGTTGCCCAAAAAAATGGGGTACTTTGACCGGCGCAATCGAGACTTCGCAATATTTGTAGCCCCCCACTGTTCTAGAACAGAATTTTTTTATTTAATGTTCCGACAAGGCCCTGTTTTGCCTATAAAAAGGAATCTCGGGTAGGGAATTTTCAAAAATGGATTCCGCGGTGGGCCATCCTTGGCTAGACCTTTTTTAAAAACCCAGGGCAACTGAAGACCCCAAGGTAGGGTTTATATTGAAAAGTTGCGCAGCCTTTTAGCCAAATGCCACTCTAAAAAATGCTGATGGGGGTTCATGGATGGGAACTGGTAAAGGGGGCTTTCAAGTCCAATCCCCCCAGAAACAGTTTTTAAACAATAATTTTTATTGGGAATGATGTCTCCTCAAACGGTGTACCCCCAATCTGTTAAAAGGGTTTTAAATTTAAATTATGTCCTAAGGGGGCCGCCGGGTTTTGGGGCAAAAAAAAAGGGGGGTAAACCTCAAAACCCCTTTTCCCTTGCGGGGACCGCCCCCAGGACCCCCTTATGGTAAACCTAATTTCTGCCCCATCCCCCCCCTGCTCTTTTAAAAGACCGGGGAGAAATTTTTAAAATATCTCGGGGTAGCTCAGAAAATTTAAAAAAAGTCCTGAACATGGGTTTAAAATAAACTGCTGCTGGATTTTTGGACGGGGGGGGGGAAGCCGAAATTATCCCCCCCGGAGAAGCTAGTCATTTAAAAACTTTTTGAATCTCAGGGGGCCTCTGAACATGTGTCCCGCCTTTTCCCTTTTTTACGCCCCCGTCCCCCGCTCTCTGGCGCCCCCCTACGATTTAAAAATTTTTTCTGCCAAGGGGACGTCTATATGGGGGTTTTTAAAAAAGGGAATTTCTTTTATCATCCCCTCCTTTTCCCCGAGCTCGTTGGAAAAGGGCCAAAAATTTCGCCCTCACAAGGGTAGAACAGAGACGGGTTGGCCTAAAACACCGGCAAAAAATTTTTGCCATATGCCCCTGTGCTGCATTTGACAGTCCCCCCCGCCCTGGGGCCTCTTTTAGAGTCTGGAAGAATCGCCCAAAAAATGCTGCATTTTGAATAATTGGGGGATTTTCATGGGAAACTGGGAGGACCTTTTCCCCAATGTGACTTTGCTGTTAACCAGACCATCACGGGGGCTACCCTTTCAAGTGGCGACTTCGGGGTCAAAGTCCCGGTAATCTCCCCGTACCTTTTTTTTAAAAATCAGCTTTTTTGTCCGGGATTTTTTAAAATCCCCCCGTCCCAAAGGGTATGGAGGGGTTTTTTGAGGCCTTAGCACCGCAGCATCTAGTTTTGGAGCTTTGTCCCATTTATCTACCGTGGGGCTTCAAAGGGGTATCGCGCTTGAATGTGGGGGGAATAACCCTTTTTTTCTGGCTTTTTCCTTCCTTTTTTTATCATTTTTTATCAAATTTTTTAAGGGAAAAAAATACGTTTTTTGGGGTTTAACCCCCCGAAAAAAAGTCCGGGGGGGGCCGTCGGCCCCCGATCTTTTATCCCCAGGGGGATCTGATTGCCCTGCCCCTTATCCATTTATCAGGGGAAAACAAAATTGGTAGACCCCCCCCGAGGGAAGATAGGGGAAGGGACGATAAGGGACCTCAGCGAATCTTTGCCCTGTTGGCTGGTTGGGGAATCTGAGTCCGGACCCTTGAACCCCTTTTACCTAATATTCTCCTTGGAAATGGCCTTTTTCGCTAATCATTCCCAATTTTAAATGTTGGGAGTTTTCTTCAGTACCTGTAAAGTGCCGGAAGTTTTGTAAGGCATTGACCTCTTTAATCAGGGTTAAAAACGGCCCCCATATTTCTGACCCCTAAAGGTTGACACAACTTTTTAGGGTAGGCGCAGGCAAGGCGACCGAAAGGGGGCACATTCCCTATGCTTCTTTTTCCTGACATTTTTTCCGAAAAAGGAAAACAAGGGAGGAATAAACTCACCGGTTATTTCAGGGGAGATCCTTTACCGCTTCACAATAGGTACTGGCACAGGCCATCCGTAAGTTCCTCCCAGAGGATGGAGGATCATCTTCTTTTTTGGTTATAGGATAGGCAGGAAGATGGTAGGATTATTCCTGAGACTATGGAAGGTGGATGCCACTTTAGGTAGATATGCCGGTCAGCCCTAAGTTCACCCATCTCCTGGATTTGTGTTACGGGGAAGCTAGAAGGGGAATGTCATTACCCTACTGTTATGTTAGAGCCATAAGAAAGCTACTTTGATAGAGAGGTTTTAAGACGTGAGAGGGTTCAAAGGGGCCCCCGCATAGCTGGAGTACTAGGTTTAAATCCCAGGTAAACAAATTCTTGCTATAGGCCTTGATCCCTGCGCTTGTAAATCTACTGACCCAATATTTCTAGCTATGTCACAATTAAAAAGGGCTCCCAGGGCAGAAACCGTACTTTGAGGGACGGGTGGAAAGACCCATACCTAACCCCTTTTTAGAAACTCTAAAATTTGATTTTATTGGAACTGTTCTCTACTGAATTCCTGGACCTGTAAAACTCCTCCAGGTCCTGGCTTAGATCTTATTGTAACTCCTTCCTACTCTTAAGGAGGGTATTTTCAATCCAGGAAAAAACCCCCCTATCTAACAATATGACCGTTCAAATTCCACCCTCAAATGTAGCCGCCACCGAGGATGTAAACTGGACCCGGGACGGAATCCGGAATGTCCGTAAATCCATTGGGTTGGTTACTGACATGTCCGAGGCCAGAACCACGCCCTCTTGGGCCAAAAGGGTGCTACCAAATCACTTTTGCTTTGTCCTTCCTGACTTTCTTCTCCCCAAAGGGTCAGAGACAAGGGGGAAAGGAAAACCAGAAAAAATCCCATTGTATTAGAAAGGCATCTACGCCAGGGATTTTCTCTGGGGTTTGGGAGCCGTTTCCTTCCGATTCCTTTGTGCAAAAAGGTCTCTCCTTGCCCCCATTTGGATGATCAGTTGAAATGACCCTCTTTATGACCATTCCCCCTTATGTAAAGCTGTTAAGGATAGAAAATGTCTTTCTGCCAGATGGAACAGGCGCTCTGTCACTTGCATGAGAGGACCGGATCGAGTGCCACCCTGGTGGTTGATATAGGCTACTGCGACCTGATTGTCGGACAAAATTCGCACGTGATGACCCTGTAGATAAATGAGGAGTCTTTTTACTGCCAATTCTACTGCTGTAAGTTCTTTCATGTTAGAGGACATGTCTATCTGATGATGTTGCCATAAGCCCTGCACTACAGAATCAGACATATGAGCCCCCCAACCAGTGGGACTAGCATCCGTGGTGACCACTCTGGTTATATTATACTCCCAGGGCACACCTTTGGATAGATTACGATTATCCAGCCACCATTTTAGGGACTTTATTGTGGTCTGGGACAAAGTTAGCCGGCTCTCCAGGCGGCCTCCCAGACTTTTATCATATCGTAAGACTTCAGCCTGTAAAGTCCTGGCATGAAACCGCGCCCATTGCACCGCAGGGATGCAGGAAGAAAGAGAGCCCAACAAGGACATGGCTTTCCTAAGAGACATGGTGGGGTTATTGGAAGCATTTAGGATCTGATAGTGCAGGCGTATTAGTTTGTCGGGTGGAAGTCTGCATTCTTGCTTTTGGGAATCTAAGGTTAGACCCAAAAACTGTTGTACTTTGACCGGCTGCAATCGAGACTTCGCAATATTTAGTAGCCACCCCAACTGTTCTAGAACAGATATTGTTTTATTTAACTGTTCCTGACAATGGTCCGCTGTTTTGCCTATAATCAGGAAGTCATCGAGGTAGGGAATTATCAAGATATGAGATTCTCGCAGGTGGGCCATCACTTCGGCTACGACCTTTGTAAATACCCGAGGGGCAACTGCAAGACCGAATGGTAGGGCTTTATATTGAAAATGTTGCAGCGAGCCTTTTAGCCAAACTGCCACTCTAAGAAAATGCTGATGGGTTACATGGATGGGAACATGGTAATAGGCGTCTTTCAAGTCCAATACCACCATGAAACAGTTTTTAAACAATAATTTTATTGTGGAATTGACTGTCTCCATCTTAAACGGTCGTATCACCAGGAATCTGTTCAAGGCTTTTAAATTAATTATCGTCCTGAAGGAGCCGTCCGGCTTCTGGACTAAAAATAGAGGGAGTAAAAGCCTCTACCCCTTTCCATTGCAGGTACCTGCACCAGGACCCCCTTATGGCATAAATCCTGAATTTCTGCCTCCAGTACCGCCTGCTCTGTTGAAGAAGACCGGATGGGAGTAATCTTAAAAGTATCTCGGGGTAGCTCAGAAAATTCTAACAAGAGTCCTGAAGCCACTAGGTTCAAAATACAACTGCTGCTGGATATTCTGGACCAGGCCGGGTAGAAGGCCGACAATCTACCTCCCACCGGAGACGCTAGTCATTTATAAATCTTCTTAGAATCTCGAGACGGGCCTCTGAACATGTATCCCGTACCTTTCCTCTTTCTATCGTCCCATGTGCCTCGCTCTCTGGACGACCTTCTACGATTGAATCTCTTTCTGCCGAAGGGACGTCTATAAGAGGGATTTGAAATACTGGGGAATTTCTTCTTATCATCCCCTGCCTTTTCCAAGAGCTCGTCTAGGACAGGGCCAAACAAGTATTCGCCCTCACAAGGGATAGAACAGAGACGGGATCTGGCCTGAATATCACCCGGCCAACATTTTAGCCATAGTGCTCTACGTGCTGCATTTGACAGTCCCACAGCCCTGGCGGCCATCCTTACAGAGTCGGCGGAAGAATCTGCCAAAAAAGCTGCTGCATTTTGAATAATTGGAAGGGATTTTATCATGGACTCTCGGGAGGCACCTTCTTCCAACTGTGACTTTAGCTGATCTAACCAGACCATCACGGATCTAGCCGTACAAGTGGCAGCCACTGCTGGTCTCAAAGCTCCCGCTGACATCTCCCAAGTACCTTTTAGAAAAGAGTCAGCTTTTTTGTCCTGCGGATCTTTTAAGCTCCCCATGTCCTCAAAGGGTTTGGAGGATTTCTTGGAGGCCTTAGCTACCGCAGCATCTAGTTTTGGAGCTTTGTCCCATTTATCTACCGCTGGATCTTCAAAGGGGTATCTGCGCTTGAATGTCGGGGCAACTGAACCCTTTTTTTCTGGCTTTTTCCATTCCTTGTTTATCAGATTTTGGATCGAATTATTTAAGGGAAAAGACCTACGTTTCTTTGGGTCTAATCCCCTGAACATAAAGTCCTGGACGGACCGCTCAGGCCTCGAGTCTTCTATCCCCATGGTGGATCTGATTGCCCTGACCAGTCTATCCATCTGATCTAGGGGAAAACAAAATCTGGTAGACTCCTCTTCCGACGAGGAAGATGAGTGCGAAGGAGACGATGAAGTGGACCTCAGCGAATCTTCGCCTCTGTTAGGCCTGGTTGGGGAATCTGAGTCCCAGACCCTTGAACCCCGTTTTGACCTAGATGATTCTCCTTGAGAAATGGCCTTCTTCTCTGTCCTAATCATATCCCTCAGATTTTAAGTAAAGTTGGGAGTTTCTTCAGCTACCTGTAGGGAGTGCGCGGAAGATTTGTAAGGCATTGACCTGCTTTAATCAGGGATTAACGACCGCCCCCATATTTCTGACCCCTACAAGGTTGACACAACCTTTTAGGGTAGGCGTCAGTCAAGGGCTGACCGCAGAGGGCACATTCCCTATGCTTCGTTTTTCCTGCACATTTCTTTCCCTGAAAAAAGGAAACACAAGGGAGGAATAAACTGCATCATCGGGTATACTTTCACGGAGATCCTCTTACCCGCTAGCAGCAATAGGTACTGGATCACAGGGGGGACCAGGTGATGATGATGCCTCCATCACTCTGGAGGAACCTCTACGGATGGACCCATGTCCTTTGGTCTTCAGCTGCGGCCTTGAGCGAGTCTCCTGCTCAACATGCAGACCCTGCTGCTCTGCGGGAGCTTCTGACTCCTCCATGTTGGATCAGAAGCGTCTGTGCAGCAGGTGAGGCCACTTTTATCCCCGGATATCCGGTACAGCAGCGTCAATGCCAGTGGTCCGCCCCTACCCCCTGGTCTAACCCGCCTCCCCCAATGCAGCGCCCGCGCCCACAACGCCCGCCGACCTAACCGCTCCGTGTATCGGAGTCGGCCATGACATTCAGCGGCGCAGGGTGGGAAAAAACGCCAGCCGGCTCCCGACTTCCGGTCCGGCGTCTCAAGCCCCCGCCCCGCACACACGTCACCCCGCCCGACATGCTGGGGGAAGACGCAGAGGCGCCGAACCAGGCCCAGAGACCCCCCGAAGCCCGCCACCTGCGCCGATATCATGCCGGACAGCCGGCCGGGCGGTGCAGCACGTTTAGCCGCCCAGAGGGGAATGAGTATCCAGGAGGGGAGGCCATACTTACCTCGACGCTTGCCAGAAGACGGGATCCTCCGGACACCGCTTCCTGCTGCTCCGCACACTGCCGTGGAGCCCTGCCCAGGGGTCCCCTCACCAGGTCGAGGTAGGAGACCACTCGCTACCTGAGTCGACCGGCCAGCCTGGGAAAACGCGGAAAATTCTTCATTCTGTAGGATTTCCGTCCTCCAGGAACAGGAAACCAACTGATGCGTGGGAGAGGTGCCGCCCTTATGTATCTGTAGGTTTCCTGTTCCTGAAGGGCGGATCCCCTCTCTCGTTGGGTGCTGTCATGTGCTTCGAATAAATGTTCCTGTCCTGAGATTATCTTATAAATGTCCCCATGCTATGTACTGTGTAATGGCTGTGTCCCACCATGCAGAGCTGCTGGTTGGCACATACCATGGCTCCTGGTACTGAGGGGAAACATAATGATAACTGAGTATACAGACAAAACAGCATGAATTCACAGCTGCTGCAATCTGAGATAACACATTTCCCTGCCTGTTGTATCACAGGAGTCAGCGTTTCTGCTTCATCACCAGTACTGTGAGCTCATCATAAGTCAAGTCAGTGATGTAGGAGCTCTAGCAGTCACTAAGCTTATAAGTCAGTAATTTCATTTATGATGAGCTCAGAAGGCTGGATACACAGCAGAAATGCTCGCTCCTATGATAAAACAGAAAGTGAAATGTGTTATCTCAGAAACTAACACCTGTGAGTCTTTGTTGTTTTGTCTGTATATTCACTTATCATAAGTGACTTAAGGTACTGCCACACTACACAATCCCGCTAGCGATCTCGTTAGCATCGCATACTAATGAGATCGCTAGCGGGATTGTTTCTATATCGCTAGTAGCTACCTATTTTAGCGATGTCGTTAGGACGCTATCGCGGTTAGCGATCTCCTTAACGACTTTAGCGGTACAAAAGTACCGCTAAATTGCTAAAAAAGGTGCCACACTCAGCGATTAGATACTTACCAGCGGGGCGCCAGCGACGAAAATAGGGTCCGGAACGATCGCTGTGATGAACGAGATCACAGCAGGGGCCTCGTCGCTGGTAGATGCCGCACACAACAACATCGCTAACGGGATCGCTAAATAGTGACGTTTTTTAGCGATCCCGTTAGCGATGTTGTTTAGTGTGGCATACCCTTTATGCTCAGTCCCTCCACCTGCCAAGGGTTGTGCTATGTGCCAACATGTACTGGAGCAGCTCTGCATGGTCAAACACAGCCATTGCACAGTATACAGCAGGGGCACAACTTAAAAATTATCTGAGCACAGGAACATTTTTTTAACACATTCAGTTGTGAAAATTTTTATTATTCCAAGATCTATTAATTAAAGTGTACTTTGATTGCGGTACATCCCATTAAATTGCCATCATAAAAAGCCTGTCTATGATTATTAAGGAGATTAAACCTATGTTCATGCGAGGATTTTGGAGCTTTGCAGCATAAAAACTTAATTCTGACCTCGATAATGATATATTCAGAAATTAATCAGCACCAAATTTTGGCCAGGTAAATATTTAAGGATAGTTATATTTTTAAATAATAGATATGCATTGACCAACTTTCATATGGATGATTTGAAATGAATGAACTGAAGGCATAACAGGAATGTTTTTTTTTTCCTTAAATGGAAAATCTATTAAAAAGAACTTACATGAAAACTCAAATCAATCAAAGCAGACCATCAATATAATTCAAGTAGCCTAACTAATAGAAAGCTAATAGAATAATTGATCTAACTAATACTGTGTGTGAATTGAATGTTGCTTATATCAAACAGAATGTATCTGAAGATAGAAAAATAATTTGGGAAGTTCAGTTACAGGATAAATTCTGTGAACAGGACAATGTAATATACTATTGTTATTATAATTATTATTATTATATGCATATCAATAGTAACAGAGCACTTATTGTTGTATCATAAAGCTATAATATTCCTTTTTTTATCATTCCTATGATGCACTAAATAATATAATTTCCCCAAAGTGTTGATTTCAATAAATATATAGATTTGAACTTGGCCATAACAATCATATGACAGTATATATGGTTATGATAATACTTGTGAAGCGGTTTAAATAATTGGGGGTTGAATGTTATTATATATAGATCTCAAGGTGGGAATGTTCTCTGATTGCTGCCAAAGCAGTTCATGAACACCCTTAATACGAACCCGCTGAGAGGTGCAGAGATGTGTTTTCCATGTCAGTCAAGCAGACACAGCAGGATGGATCCTGGCTGAGTAAATTCTATCACACATGTCTGTTGTTGATCACTGTACGACCAGCAGTGAGCTCTCAAACATTATAAATGCCACTGAGCCAAGCCAGCGGAGTTCTATGTCTATGGATAAATCTGAGCATTATGGGGTTGAGAGGAGAGCTGATGTTGAGGCTTTATCAGCGTGGATGTATTCTTCGTTTTTAAGCTTCTGCTAAAAAATAATTGAACGAGCTGGGGCCTTCAAACTTGTATTCTTCTGACAAAATGCAGTCTTTGAAGGAGGAAGGCTGCTTATGCTCTTTTTGTTACAGCCTAATACATATTATTTATGCATTCCATCAAAGTGACTTGTCATACCAAAAAAAAAAACATTTTAATGATACTATATGTATAAAACTTTACACAAAAAACATACTAGTCACAAGATAATTGTCTCCTGCTATGTAACTCCTAGTGGTCAGCGGTAATCTGCAGCTAAGAACCCAGCAGTAAGTGGTCAATTCCACTGTAGTGACAACTCAAGGAAAATTACCCATTACAGGTTTTTTCCTCCCAGAAGAAAAAAGCTGTTTGTAGGGTTCAACTGGATTTGAAAATAAGTTTAAATATAGATTAAAGATTGTAATAAAAATAAATGTAGGATATTGTATAATAGCAGATTGAAATTAAAGATGAGTGGATCTGTCAAAATTTTAATTTGTCTATGTGTGTGAATTTTCCGTGGAAATTTGATTTGCAGGGAAGATATTATCCTCAAATTTAATGTAATTTATTACACTCTGATGTCTTTAGAGACCTCAGAGCATAATAAACATTATATGTAAAAAAAAAAAAAAAAAAAAAAATTATACTCACCTCTACAAGTCACCTCTCTGGACCCTCTGCTACTCACCACTGCCTGTCCAGCCCTCTTGTGTCTTCTTATCACTGCTGTGAGCGCTGAAATCCTAGTTTTGCACATGTGTGTAAAGTTACCTTATGCTGCACACATGTGGGAAACCGTCTTGACCTTAATTGTGCATGTGCTGAACCATCCCATGGCTCATCGGACTAGCTCAGGATTTCAGCATTGGCAATAACACGCATGAAGATGCAACTTGGACTGGACGGGTGACGTGAGGAGCGGCGAGACCAAAGAGGTAAGCATTGATCCACTCCCGCCTGGACTACTGCAACGCTCTATTACTTGGCCTCCCCATTACTCGACTATCCCCTCTCCAGTCCATCCTTAATGCAGCAGCCAGGGTCATCCATCTGGCTAATCGGTACTCGGACGCGTCCGCTCTTCGCCAGTCCTTACACTGGCTGCCCATTCATTATAGGATCCAATTCAAAGTACTGGTTCTCACCCACAAAGCTCTCCACAGTGCAGCACCCCCCTACATCTCCTCCCTCATTTCTATCTATCGGCCTAACCGACTGCTGCGCTCTGCAAATGACTTTCGACTAACCTCTGCACTAATTCGTACCTCCCACTCCCGACTCCAAGACTTCTCCCGCGCTGCGCCAATCCTCTGGAATGCTCTACCCCAAGAAATTAGGACTATCCACAATTTGCATGGTTTCAGGCGCTCCCTCAAAACACATTTGTTCAGAGTGGCCTATCACATTCACTAACCAAAGTCGTTCTATGTTTAAGTGTGTATGTGTAGCCCATTCACTATCTCCATCCATGCCTCACTCCCTCAAGATGGCTGGACCATCATTGTAAATGCACCATTGTATATACACACCTGTACTTTGTATCTCCCCCACCTCATTGTAGATTGTAAGCTCTCACGAGCAGGGTCGGCTTATTTTGCTTTAATTATTGTATTGTTAACGTTGTTACCTATGACTTGTGTTTTGAAACTGTTAAACTGTAAAGCGCTGCGGAATATGTTGGCGCTATATAAATAAAGATTATTATTATTATTATTATTTTTAGTGAGATGCATAATACATATAAATATTTTTATCACCTATTTGATGGCCCTTAATTGTACAAGAAAATGAGAACATCATCCCCACTGTAAAACAAGGTGGTGTCAGAATCGTGCTGTTGGGAAGCTTTTATTCAGTGGGGACAGGGAAGCTGGTCAGAGATAAATGGAAGATGTATTGAGCTAAATACAGGGCAATCCTGAAGGAAAAGCTTTTAGAGGCTTGAGACTGGGGCATAGATTCACTTTCCAGCAGGACAACGACCCTAAACATACTGACATATCTAAAATTGAATGATTTAGGTCAAAGCATATTCATGTGTTTGAATGGCCCAGTCACAGCCCAGACCAAAGTCTCATTGAGAATCTGTGGCAAGACTTAAAAATTGCCATTCACAGTCTCTCTCCATCCAATCACCCAGAACTAGAGCTGGTTTGCAAGAATGGGCAAGAATTTCAGCCTCTAGATGTGCAAAGCTCATAGAGAAAAGACTTTCAGCAGTAATTCCAGAAAAAGGTGGTCCTACAAAGTATTGACTCAGAGGAGGCTGAATAAAAATTCATGTTACAATTTTCACATTTATATATTTTTTTATATAATTTTTAGAAAACCATGTATCATCACCTTCAGATTTCACAAATTCTTGCTTTGTGTTTGTAGATAACATAAAATCCCAATAAAATACATTTAAGTTTGTGCGTGTAATGTGAAAAAATGTTGAAATGTTCACGGGTGTAAATACTTTTTCAAGGCACGGAAATGTAACATACGGCGGGGGATTTGAATCCTGCGCCGCTCAAAGCTGCATGGCACCGCTCATTGGCTGAGCTGCCGCCGGCTCAACCAATGAGCGTCGCGGGATTCAAATCCCCCACCAAGATGCCGGGTGGCTCAGCCAATGAGCGTGCCACGGCTATGACGGGGATTTGAATCCCGCACGGCACCGCTCATCAGCTCAGCCGGCAGGCGGCTCAGCCAATGAGCGGTGCACGCACGGCTTTGGCGGGGGATATGAATCCCGGCCGCCATATCGGAATACCCATTACTTGGGTGTTCCACTATGGTGGTCGACGTACTTCCGGTCGCCGTGCACTGTGGAAGCGACACAAGCGCCGGAAGTTGTGACAGAGTTTATTGGTAATTACATATTAGATTGCACATACTACATAATGGGATAGGCTCTTGATGATGGGAATACCTCTTTAAATCCAAGGGTTGTTATAAGAGTTTTTCACTGGAGGCATGTCTTTTTTTACACTACAAGACACCTCCTGCTTATTATTGGGCTAGAACATGCAGGAAAAAAAACATGCCCCCATAGAAGGTAAGAACAGACTTTCTCCTGTTAAATATGTAGTGACACACAGAATGTTTCTCCTCAGTGACCTGATTACCAGAAGGTAATGTATAGATTATAGCACATAGAAGAGTATAACTATGTGTCTTTAAAAATAATTCTTGCAGATCTTCACTCACAGCACTGTCAGTGTGGTGGGAGGGAGAGTAGAGCAGAGTTGTGTATCATTGCAAACACATATTACAGCTTTCATCTGATGGCACTGTCAGCTCTGCACTAATCCCCCCCACACTACGTACACTAATACTACGGTGAGATTTGCCAGAGATGCTTTTAATGACACAGAGTTCTGCTCTGCTCTACTCTATACAGTAGATGGCAGCAGTCAGAGGAGAGCCGAGCTGTGTGTCATTACATTTACATTTACCTTTTCTGGAGGTGTGTCCAATCAGAGATTCCTCATTGGGTGCGTGTACTCTTTTTTTGCACGACATTGCCTAATCATAAGAAGAAGTACACGTGAAGTGAAGAATCTCTGCTAATGTTCACTCGGACTTAGTGTAAATTACCATAATACCTAAACTTTACATGCTAATATCTCTGCAATGGAGAGGAGACATTAACAACTAAAGTGTATGTTTTATTCAGCTTTACTGCCACTATTTCCATGATGTGCCCAGTTTAACATGTTCAAACTCTTGAAAGGTCCACATGCACATGTGTGTAATAGTAAACACATAGGGTACAAAATCTGTGTCCACATGATCCCCCCAAAACAATGGATATGATATGAAAACAGGTTCCTGCACTAACAGCTGGGATTTAGTAATGCACTCTAGATACCTTACTATTAGTGATGAGCGAGTATACTCGTTGCTCAGGTTTTCCTGAGCATGCTCGTGTGTCCTCCGAATATTTTAACGTACTCAGAGATTTAGTTTTTGTCACCGCAGCTGCATGATTTGTGGCTGCTGGGCAGCCTGAATACATGTGGGGATGGCCTGTTTGTTAGGGAATTTCCACATGTATTCAGGCTGTCTAGCAGTTGCAAATCACGCAGCTACATCAACAGAAACTAAATCTCCGAGCACACCTAAATATTGGGAGGACACCCGAGCAACGAATATACTCACTCATCACTACTTACTATTTCTGCATCACAATCAATGTAGACTGGGAAATTGTGACATTCTTCAGACTAATAAAGGCTTCCATGTCTTAGAGTCATGGTCTAAAGTGTTGGCACCCTTAAAACTGTTCCAGAGAATGAAGCATTTCTTTCAGAAAATTATTGCAATTACACATTTTGTTATGCACATGTTTATTTCCTTTGTGTGTTTTGGAACAAGACAAAAAAACAGAGAGAAAAATGGAAATTTAACATACCGGTAATTTCACACAAAACCTCATGACTGTACTAGTATGGATGTCTGTCTAGTCATTTCATCTAATCAAATTTAAGAAGACTATATGTCACTACTCATATTTTTATCCTTACAATAAAGTTATGTTCACATTAGGTTC
The DNA here is from genome assembly GCA_033576555.1 of Oophaga sylvatica. Lineage (NCBI taxonomy): Eukaryota > Metazoa > Chordata > Amphibia > Anura > Dendrobatidae > Oophaga > Oophaga sylvatica. The sequence continues at coordinate 18,131 of JARQOD010011007.1, forward strand.
TTAGGCCTCTTTCCATCCGTGAAAATGGCGGATCCGTCAGAAAAGTAAAAAAACGGATGCAAAACGAGAGAGAGAGAGAGAGAGAGAGAGAGAGAGTGAGAAGAGGAGAGAGAGAGAAATCCGTCACTAATGCAAGTCTATGGGAAAAAACGGATCCGCCAAAAAAAAATGGCCTTAGATGTCAAACAAGATAGAAACAGATTACAACTGCCACCATCTTCTTATTAGCTTACACCATGTTCATAGTGTAGATGCCAGAGAGGAAATACGGCATTTCCGGTCAGGATCAGGTGCCCGGATAGGATCTCAATCCATAATATAGAGGCTCTAAGAAGAATCCGGCACTCTGATGTGAATATAGTGAAAAAATGAGACTTTTATTATAGTGGTCCTTATAGATATTGTGCATCGTACACATTTATGTCGGGCCACAAAGTGTGGGAGAAGAAATAAGGAAGGCAGCGCTCTGTATATGGGTGGCTGCTCTATGTAGCACAAGCTATCAGCTTCTAGTCTCCCTTGGAGACTACTGAAGCAAGTGAAAAGTAAAAAAAAAAAAAGTTTTTAAAAATATAAAAAAATTAAAAAATATGTAAAAGTTCCAATAACCTCCCCTTCGCCCCATTCAAAATAAAACAATAAAGAAAAAAAATCACATATTTGGTATCGCCGCGTTCAGAATCGCCCAATCTATCAATATATCAAAAGAATTAATCAGATCGGTCAAAACACCACAACTACGTTCTTTAGTTCGCCCCAACATTAGATTAAAATGCAATAACAGGCAATCAAAAGATCGTATCCACACCAAAATGGTACTAACAAAACGTCAGCTCAGCGCGCAAAAACTAAGCCCTCACCCAGCCCCAAATCACAAAAAATTGGAGACGCTACGGGTCTCAGAAAATGGCATTTTTTTTACCACTGAATTAAAAACAAACCTATACATGTTTGCTATTTACGACCTTGTGATGACCTGGAGAATCATAATGACAGGTCAGTTTTAGTGAACATGTTAAAAGAGCAAATCAAAAAAAAATTGTGGAATTGCACTTTTCTAGCAATGTCACTGCACTTTGATTTTTTTCTCCCATTTTCCAGTACACTATATGGCAAAACCAATGGTGTCGTTCAAAAGTACAACTTGTACTGCAAAAAACAAGCCCTCACATAGCAATATTGACAGAAAAATAAAAAAGTCATGGCTCTGGGATTAACCAAAAAACAGAAACTTAAAAATGGAAAAACCCAAGGTCGCGAAGGGGTTAATGACCTCTTGAGGGTCATATCATGTAACAATAATTGTCATCAAGCATAGGAAAAAATGCAGCACAAAGAAAATTAAGTAATTAAGGACTCATTCAGACGTCTGTTTTTTACATGCGTGGTCTATCCTTGATTTTCAGGGATATAATACGTACCCATGTCTGTGATTTCTCTGTGAAGCGTGTGTCCAATCCAAAAATAATACCAGTCAGAGATCCCAGATTGCCATTCGTCGCTGAAAGATTCAGTACTGTCTGTAACCACCAGAGGGAGCCTCTGCTCAGAAACCATCTCTAGCACATTCATAACACCTATGGGAGTGGAGAGAGGTGAATATTCATTACCTTATTGAGCGGGCACCCGTGCTAGCTCAGCAGCTGCTGGAAGCCGGCGGCTGTAACTGTGCGCGCTATAAGTGAAATGAATATTCATTGCCAGTGCAGTGAATGTTCATTTCTCTTTAGCAGTGGGGACAGTTACAGCAGCAGCCGCCGGCTCCAGCCTCCTGTGACCTGGTGCTCTGCCGCTTCCCGCAGTGTTCTGTCACAATGACACGTGTATAAGCCTAGAAGAACATGCTAAAAATAGGAAAATAATTCCAATATTAAAAAAAACCGACAAATTTGCATTTTTTTTATTTTCTTGGTGCTCATTGTATGGTAAAAGTGACTTGACTTCAGGATTCTCCAAGTCTTTATGATTACAGCAATACCAAACTTGTATAGTTTTTTTTTTCATTTCAGATGAGAAAATTCAGAAATTCATGAAAAAAAAATTCACTTGTGAAGCCATTTTCCAAAACCAGTAACATTTTCATTTTTGCTCAATGGAGATGTTTGAGGGCTTGATTATTTGCATTATTTGATTATTTGCGTCCTTAGGTGATTCATTTATTAATTCCATTTTGGAGTAGATATAGTAACATAGTAACATAGTTATTAAGGTTGAAGGAAGACTTCAAGTCCATCTAGTTCAACCCATATCCTATCCTAACCTGCCCTAACATGTTGATCCAGAGGAAGGCAAAAAAACCCATGTGGCAACAGTAAGCTTCACATTGGGGAAAAAAATTCCTTCCCGACTCCACATACGGCAATCAGACTAGCTCCCTGGATCAACGCAATATCTAGGAAACTAGTGAATATAGCCTGTAATATTATACTTTTCAAGAAAGGCATCCAGTCCCTTCTTAACTTTTAGTTGTGAATCACTCATTACAACATTATACGGCAGAGAGTTCCATAGTCTCACTGCTCTTACAGTAAAGAATCTGCATCTGTGATTATGACTAAACCTTCTTTCCTCCAGACGTAGATGATGCCCCCTTGTCCCCGTCACATATCTAAGAGTAAAAAGATCATTAGAAAGGTCTTTGTACTGTCCCCTCATATATTTATACATTGTAATAAGATCACCCCTAAGCCTTCGTTTCTCCAAACTAAATAACCCCAAGTGTAATAACCTGTCTTGGTATTGCAGACCCCCTAGTTCTCTAATAACCTTGGTCGCTGTTCTCTGCACCCGCTCCAGTTCAGCTATGTCTTACACCGGAGACCAGAACTGTACACAGTATTCTAAGTGTGGTCTCACTAGTGACTGGTATAGAGGTAAAATTATGTTCTCCTCCTGAGCATCTATGCCTCTTTTAATGCATCTCATTATTTTATTTGCCTTTGCAGCAGCTGCCTGACACTGGCCACTAAATGTGAGTTTGTCATCCACCCATACACCCAGGTCTTTTTCAGTGAGTTTTGCCCAGTGTTTTACAATTAGGCCGGCGTCAGACCCAACGTATAAAAATACGGACCGTATTGTACGGACGTAATACGCAGAAAAGTTCCCTGAACAGTGATCCGTATGTCATCCGTTGTCAAGGTGTGGCTGCGTATTTTGCGCATGTAAGCATCCGTATGTAATCCATATGGCATCCGTATAGCGTTTTTTTCTCGCAACCTTGCAAAATGGACATATAACGGTTTTTAGGCCTGAAAATCATTTAAACCATCATCAGCAACCCTATTTATTGGCTCTGCATCAGGTGGCAGCCCCCAATCTGGCCATTTTGGTGCTGTGCTTGTAGTGGAGTACTGCTGCTTGTTTGACACAATGTGTGATACACTTCAGTTCACCCAAACTGACCAAGTTTTGTACAACTGGCTCTTGTCCCACCACTTTGGGCAGCCATACCCAGTGATAGTTGATCCGCGGAGGAGGAGAAGAGTATGGGTTCATCCGCATTTGAGGCAACGCCTCACTAAAGGCCATTTTTATCGCCTTTATGCATCTCTTCGGACCCATCCCGACAAGTTTTTTTATATTGTCGGATGAGCATTGCCACATTTGACATTTTGTTGGAGATCGTGCGCCCAGGGATCACCTACCAGGACACCAGGATGCGCAAATCTATCTCTGCAGAGGAGCGACTTCTCCTTACATTACGGTATGTATTCCTCAGCTACATACTGTATGTTGATGATGTGTTTTCCCACAACTTTTCATTGCCACTTAGGCGTTTTGCTTAATTATCTTTATAATATATCCTGTTATGTTTCGGTAGCTGAGGAGTGCAGGTAAAAAAGGCAATACACCAGAGAAGTTGGAATCTATGAGATTGCAGTACCCTGACTAACCACCACAACTAGAGGCAGCCGTGGAGCGTTCCTACGTTGGTCCTAGACGCCTCGTCACAGCCTGAGAAACTAACTACACCTAAAGATAGAAAGAGGAAAGCTATCTGCCCCGGAGCAGATCCCCAAAGAACATAGAAAGCCCCCAAACATGTAATGGCGGTTAGACAAGATGAAATACTGACACAGACAGAAAATAGTATGAGCAAACGTTGGGGCCCAAACTACCTAAATAGAAAAGGATAGGAAGGGCACTTACTGCAATCCCAAAAAACCCTGAAAAGCACCAACTCTACTAATTTCAAAATCACCTGAGATCACACGACCTCTACCACCTAAATTAGTTCTCTGGTGTAACAAAATCAAAACAGCAGCCACTGAAAAAACTGGAAAAAGCAAAAGTACAAACATCAGTGGCTGAACTAAACTGAGAGGGCAAAAGCCCCCGGAGGGGACCCTGAAGGCCCCCACAGAAGTGCAGGACAAAATGCAAAAATCAAGCACAAAAACAAAAAGAAAATGTCTTATCTGTTAGCAGGAGATGCAGACACGACACAGCAGGCTACAAAGGAAACAGGACTCAAGGATTGAGACCAGAACAATTGATCACCGGCAACCCTGATGGGAAGGCGACTCCCTTATATAAGACCAGTCAGTAACACCTGATTCCCACTCCTCACAATCTTCACTGGACAGTCCAGTACCGCTTGTAACCACCAGAGGGAGCCTCTGCTCAGAACTCATTTCAAGTTCATTCACAACAGTACCCCCCCCTTGAGGAGGGGTCACCGAACCCTCACTTGAGCAACCAGGTCGGTCAGGATTAGTTCTATGATACGCACGGATGAGTCTCCTAGCATGGATGTCCGAAGCAAACACCCAAGAATTGTCTTCCTGACCATAACCTCTCCACTTAACCAAATGCTGGAGTTTCCGTCTAGAAAAACGAGAATTCAATATTTTCTCAACCACAAACTCCATATTGCCCTCAACCAGAACAGGGTCAGGAGGCAAAGCAGTAGGAACCACTGGCTCAACAAACCTCTTCAACAAGGACTTGTGGAACACGTTATGGATCTTAAATGTCCCTGGAAGAAGCAAACGAAAAGAAACAGGATTAAGAATCTCCATGATCTTATAAGGTCCAATGAACCTAGGCTTAAATTTAGGAGATGCCACTCTCATAGGAATATTTCTTGAGGACAACCAGACCAAGTCCCCCACTTTAAACCGAGGACCATCAGTCCTATGCCGGTTAGCAAACCGCTGGGCCCTCTCCTGAGAGAGGGACAACCTCTCCACTACCTGGTCCCAAATCTGTTGCATACGCTCCACAACAGAGTCAACACCTGGACAGAGAGAAGCCTCCGTCTGTCCTGAAGAAAATCGAGGGTGAAACCCAGAATTACAGAAAAATGGAGACATCAAACTGGCAGAGCTAGCCCTATTATTAAGAGCAAACTCAGCCAAAGGCAAAAAAGAGACCCAGTCATCCTGATCAGCAGACACAAAGCATCTTAGATAAGTCTCCAATGTCTGGTTTGTTCTCTCAGTTTGACCATTGGTCTGAGGATGAAACACCGAGGAGAAAGACAATTGAACACCAAGTTTAGAACAAAAGGTCCTCCAAAATCTGGAAACAAACTGGACTCCTCTGTCAGACACAATGTTCTCAGGAATGCCGTGTAAACGAACCACGTGCTGAAGGAACAAAGGCACCAATTCAGAGGAGGAAGGTAACTTAGGTAATGGCACAAGATGTATCATCTTGGAAAACCTATCACAAATCACCCAGATGACGGTCATTCTCTGAGAAACAGGGAGGTCGGAAATGAAATCCATAGAGATATGGGTCCATGGTCTCTTGGGCACAGGCAATGGCATCAACAAACCACTAGAGCGAGAGCAAGGCTTGGAGCGAGAGCAAGTCCCGCAGGACTGCACAAATTCCCTGACATCACGAGACAAGGTAGGCCACCAAAAGGACCGACTAACCAAGTCTCTGGTACCAAAAATTCCGGGATGCCCAGCCAACGCGGAACAATGAATCTCAGACATCACACTCTTTTTCCACTGGTCCGGGACAAACAATTTTCCAACAGGGCAGCGCTTGGGCCTATCCTCCTGACACCCCTCCAGAGCAAGTCTCAAATTGGGTGAGATGGCGGAAAGAACTACACCCTCTTTCAAAAATTTAACAGAAGGATCAGATAACTCGGAGAGTCCGAAGGAAAACTCCTCGAGAGGGCTCCCCCTTTAACTTTCTTAGTGCAGGAAGAAAGGAAACCACAAAATTAAAACGTGTGAAAAACAAGGGCACCTGGCCTGTCTAGGATTGAGTCGCTGGCAGATTCCAGATAAACCCGATTCTTTTTGGTCCGTAAGGACCACCACCTGATGTTTGGCTCCCTCCAGCCAATGTCTCACAATCTTCAAAAGCCCACTTCATGGGCCCGTAACTCCCGATTACCCACGTCAAATTACGTCAGTAGGAGAAAATTTTCGAGAGAAAAAAGGCACAAGGGTTGCTTTTAGAGGTCTCGGATCTTTTGGGACAAAACGGGACCTGCCCAATTTCAGAGGCATAACCTCCACCTGAAATGGCAGAGAGAAAATCCAGGGCCCTAGAACAGGAGCAGAAGTGAATCTCTGTTAAGTTCCTGAAATGCAGAGACTGCTCAGGAGGCCAATTCACCACATCAGAACCCCTTTTTGGTCAAATCAGTCAATGGTTTAACAATAACCCAGAAATTACCAATAAATTTTCGATAAAATTGGCCAAAACCCAAAAAAAACTTTGAAGAGCCTTTAAGGGAAATAGGTTGGACCCAATCACAGTGGCCTGAACCTTGACCGGGTCCATTTCAATAACAGATGGGGACAAAATGAATCAGAAATGAGATCTCTGTACGCCAAAAGACACTTTGATCCCTTCACATACAGAGCATTCTCTCTCAAAATATGGAATACAGTTCGAAATGTTTCACAAGAGAGTCCCAGTCATTAGAAAAATCAAGATACATCCAAATAAAAAAATCAGAAATGTATCCCCAAAATCCCAAATT
>JARQOD010011008.1:0-25086 GCA_033576555.1 Oophaga sylvatica
TGAAGGACGGGAAGACAGAAGGAGCATTAGTGAACCCAAAGGGCATCACAAGGTACTCAAAATGCCCCTCAGGGGTATTAAATGCCGTCTTCCATTCATCCCCGTGCTTAATGCGAATAAGGTTATATGCCCCCCTGAGGTCAAGCTTGGTAAACCAAGTAGCGTTTTTCACCCTGGAAAACAGGTCAGAAATCAAGGGTAACGGATATTGATATTTCACAGTAATATTGTTCAAAAGACGATAATCAATACACGGCCTTAATGAACCATCCTTTTTGGCCACAAAGAAAAACCGGCACCTAAGGGTGAAGAGGATGGTCTGATATGACCCTTCTCCAATGACTCCTTGATATAAGACCGCATAGCGTCATGTTCAGGTACAGACAAGTTAAAAAGGCGACCTTTAGGGAATTTACTACCAGGCACTAATTCAATAGCGCAGTCATAGCTCCTATGGGGAGGCAAGGATGCAGATTTACTTTCGCTAAACACATCAGAAAAATCAATCAAAAAGTCAGGAACATCCTGAGCCTGGGGGGGAGGCAGAAAAAACAGGAGTGTTGGTATTAACACATTGGCAGCCCCAACTGGTTACAGACACAGATTTCCAATCCAAAACAGGATTATGAGACTGTAACCAAGGGAAACCCAGTACGATAGTGTCATGCAGATTATACAGAACCAAAAATTTGCAGCTCTCCTGATGATCAGGTTCAACCCTCATTATCACCTGAGTAGAGAACTGAGGTTTATTCTCAGCTAAAGGGGTAGAATCGATCCCCAGTAGGGGAATAGACTTCCGTAGGGTATCAAGTGAAACCCACAACGTTTAGCAAAATCAAAATCCATCAGGTTAATAGCTGCTCCCGAATCAACGAAAGCCTGAGCAGAAAATGAGGACAGAGAGCATATCAGAGTGACAGTTAATAAAAACTTAGTCTGAACACTACCCAAGACAACTGAGCGTGCAAAACGTCTTCCCCGCTTAGGGCAGACTGAAATAGCATGAGAGGCATCACCACAGTAGAAACATAACCCATTGTGCCTTCGAAACTCATGACGCTGTGCCCCAGAAACCACTCTATCACACTGCATGGATTCAGAAGCAGGTTCACAAGGCAACACTATTCCACGCATACTTCTCCGCTCACGCAAACGTCTGTCAATTTGAATCGCTAATGACATAGAATCATTGAGACCACAGGGGACAGGGAATCCCACCATAACATCCTTTACATTATCTGACAGACCCTTCCGAAAAAGGGCTGCCAAAGCGTCGTCATTCCATTTGGTCAGGACTGCCCACCTACGGAATCTCTGACAGTATAACTCAGCGTCATCAAGCCCCTGATTTAATGCCAACAAGGCTTTTTCAGCTTGATCAGTGACATTAGGCTCATCGTACAATAACCCCAAGGCCTGAAAAAATGCATCAACATTACTCAAAACAGGATCCCCAGGTGTCAGGGAAAAAGCCCAATCCTGAGGATCGCCGCGCAGGAGAGAGATGACAATTTGAACCTGCTGCGCTGCGTTCCCTGAGGACTTAGATTTTAAGGCAAAAAACAATTTACAATTATTTTTGAAATTCAGAAACTTGGCTCGATCCCCCAAAAACAAATCTGGCATGGGAATCCTAGGTTCCACAACAGGCAACCTAGCAAGATAGGTAGCAATACTCCGAACCTCAGTGGCAAGCTGATCCACACGGCCAGACAGCTGTGCAAACTCCATTGAGAGAAAAAAATCCTCCCCAGCACCCAGAGATACAGAGGGAAAAAAAAAATGCAACAAACAGAAAAATATCTCTGACAACTCTGACAACCTTCTTTCTTTCACAATATTTTTCCCTTCTGTGAGTACCATACAATTTACAATTTTTGGGCCAGTGATACTGTTATGTTTCGGTAGCTGAGGAGTGCAGGTAAAAAAGGCAATACACCAGAGCAGTTGGAATCTATGAGATTGCAGTACCCTGACTAACCACCACAACTAGAGGCAGCCGTGGAGCGTTCCTACGTTGGTCCTAGACGCCTCGTCACAGCCTGAGAAACTAACTACACCTAAAGATAGAAAGAGGAAAGCTATCTGCCCCGGAGCAGATCCCCAAAGAACATAGAAAGCCCCCAAACATGTAATGGCGGTTAGACAAGAAGAAATACTGACACAGACAGAAAATAGTATGAGCAAACGTTGGGGCCCAAACTACCTAAATAGAAAGAGATAGGAAGGGCACTTACTGCAATCCCAAAAAACCCTGAAAAGCACCAACTCTACTAATTTCAAAAACACCTGAGATCACACGACCTCTACCACCTAAATTAGTTCTCTGGTGTAACAAAATCAAAACAGCAGCCACTGAAAAAACTGGAAAAAGCAAATGTACAAACATCAGTGGCTGAACTAAACTGAGAGGGCAAAAGCCCCCCGGAGGGGACCCTGAAGGCCCCACAGAAGTGCAGGACAAAATGCAAAAATCAAGCACAAAAACAAAAAGAAGAAAATGTCTTATCTGTTAGCAGGAGATGCAGACACGACACAGCAGGCTACAAAGGAAACAGGAATCAAGGATTGAGACCAGAACAATTGATCACCGGCAACCCTGATGGGAAGGCGACTCCCTTATATAAGACCAGTCAGTAACACCTGATTCCCAATCCTCACAATCTTCACTGGACAGTCCAGTACCGCTTGTAACCACCAGAGGGAGGCTCTGCTCAGAACTCATTTCAAGTCCATTCACAACAGTGCCCCCTGCTCTTCAGGTTGGAGACAAAGTTTGGCTGTCCACTAAAAACCTTAAGACACATGTGCCATCCTCCAAATTGGGTCAGAAATTCATTGGACCTTTTCAAATTTCTGCAAAAATTAACCAGGTTGCTTTTCGTTTAAAACTTCCCAACAATCTGAGGATTCATCCAGTGTTTCACATATCCTTGCTCAAACCCTTCTGTGAAAACCCGTTTCCAGGAAGAATTCAGCCACCTCCTCCACCAGAAAGGATCCGTGGTGAAGAAGAATACATTGTGAATAAGATTCTGGACTCCCGAAAATTCAGAGGTAAACTGCAGTATCTGGTGCAGTGGGAAGGTTACGGACCAGAGGAAAATTCATGGGAACCAAAGGACAACGTCCATGCTCCTGGACTTACAAGAGCCTTCCATCAGAGGTACCCAGATAGGCCAGCTCCTGAGATGTCCAGAGGCCATCCTGGAAGGAGGGGAGTACTGTCAGGAATCGAACCCAGTGTCTCTTGTCCACCGGCCAGCAGCTCTACCATCTGAGCTATTTTGCTGGCTACAAAGTTCCTTGCTGAACCCGGATACCATTGACTGTTCTTCCTGATCGGCTTCACCCAGTGCTCTCTCGTTTGGCCTCTGATTGCCAATTACACGCCCTACATAAACCTGGCCCTGTGGGTGTGTCATTGCGAGATTATTGTGCTCTTAGCCTTTAGTCAAGCGTTTCCTGCTGTTCCTGCTGCTACAAACACTGCTCTCCTATAAACCGACCTCGGCCTGCCTTCTGACTACGCTCTCCGCCTGATCCATTGCTACAAACACTGCTCTCCTGTGAACCGACCTCGGCCTGCCTTCTGACTACGCTCTCCGCCTGATCCATTGCTACAAACACTGCTCTCCTGTGAACCGACCTCGGCCTGCCTTCTGACTACGCTCCCTGCCTGATCCAGTGCTACTAATAACGCCTTTCCAGTGTACCGACCCGGCTATCCTCTGACCACGTTACCTGCCTCTGCTTCCCCTAGTGTTTGCAGTAACATTGGCTCCAACCCAGACGGGATCTTGACAATGGTTATCTCTAAAGAAACACGTGCAGTCATCATTGCAATGCATAAAAATAGCCTAACAGGGAAGAGTATCGCAGCTAGAAAGATTGCACCTCAGTCAACAATCTATCGCATCATCAAGAACTTCAAGGAGAGAGGTTCCATTGTTGCCAAAAAGGCTTCAGGGTGCCCAAGAAAGACCAGCAAGCGCCAGGACCGTCTCTTAAAAGTGTTTCAGCTGCGGAATCGGGCTACCAGCAGTGCAGAGCTTGCTCAGGAATGGCAGCGGGCAGGTGTGAGTGCATCTGCACGCACTGTGAGGCGGAGACTCTTGGAGCAAGGCCTGGTCTCAAGGAGGGCAGCAAAGAAGCCACTTCTGTCCAGAAAAAACATCATGGACAGACTGATATTCTGCAAAAGGTACAGTCAGTGGACTGCTGAGGACTGGGGTAAAGTTATTTTCTCTGATGAATCCCCTTTTCGATTGTTTGGGACATCAGGAAAACGCCTCATTCGGAGAAGACAAGGTGAGCGCTACCACCAGTCTTGTCTCATGCCAACTGTTAAGCATCCTGAAACCATTCATGTGTGGGGTTGCTTCTCAGCCAAGGGAATCGGCTCTCTCACAGTCTTGCCTAAAAACATAGCCACGAATAAAGAATGGTACCAGAATGTCCTCCAAGAGCAACTTCTCCCAACCCTCCAAGAGCAGTTTGGCGATCAACAATGCCTTTTCCAGCATGATGGAGCACCTTGCCATAAAGCAAAGGTGATAACTAAATGGCTCAGGGAACAAAACATAGAGATTTTGGGTCCATGGCCTGGAAACTCCCCAGATCTTAATCCCACTGAGAACTTGTGGTCAATCATCAAGAGACGGGTGGACAAACAAAAACCTAAAAATTCTGACAAAATGAAAGCATTGATTGTGCAAGAATGGACTGCTATCAGTCAGGATTTGGTCCAGAAGTTAATTGAGAGCATGCCAGGGAGAATTGCAGAGGTCCTGAAGAAGAAGGGTCAACACTGCAAATATTGACTTGCTGCATTAACTCATTCTAACTGTCAATATAAGCTTTTGTTACTCATATGTTTGCAATTATTATATTTCTGTCTGTGATAAAAACATCTGTCAACACACATAAAAACCAGTGGGCAGCAGATCATGTGAAAATATAATATTTGTGTCATTCTCAAAACTTTTGGCCATGACTGTATATACCCACATACAGTGCCTGCATGCCTTGCACTGATATGTATATACCCACATACACTCCTTGCCTACCTATCACTGCAATCTACATACCCCGTAATTAGTCCTTACAAGGACTGTTGATTTAGCTGGATTTGTGTATTCAATTATGGTATACCACACACTAACTTTGAAACCCCCAAATCTGACCCTATCTCGACAGCAACTCTCCCTACACTATCTGATTCCTGAGCTAAATATGACGAGCAGGGCGGCGCCAGGTCTGATATAGACCTGATGACACTATGCGGCCAGCCAATCACTGTAATGTCACAACCAACATGACTGCGGCATTGCAGTGCATGTCAGAAAATCCCTGCATGTTGATTGGCGCTCTAAAGAGCGCCAAACATGCAAGGCGGGGACCCGAACTCCCGCCGAACAATCCCGGAAATGCTTGGCGCTCGCCGAGCACAGCTGTAAGGTTCTTTGTCTCTGTTGACATGTTCCTTGAAACTCAGTTTTCCGTCGGCCATTTTGCTTTCTGTCTTTCTGCAGCTCTTGCCCTCAGTTAATATGGAGTTTCCAGTTTTCATGTTCCCGCCCTGATTCTTCCCTCTTGCTTCTTAAGCAGCCTCAGCTGAACAATCAGTGCTCCTGAATCAAGCCTCAGTCAGTCTGTGACCTGACTCCTGGAAGCCTTGGACTTGTACTCCAGCTATTCCCTACTGAGGAACCTTGGAACACTTTTGGACTCTGGAAACCTGCTGTTTGGTGAATCCATGTTTGCAGAGGAATTATGGTACAGAGAAGAGATCCTGAACCTGCTTTGGAGAGTTATTGTAGAGCTTGAAGTTACTCTGGCCTGCTGTGTCTCCTGTTGCTGTTCCTGCAAACTGTGTGAACTTTTCAGCATGCTTGTATGAAGTAATACAAGTCATTTAATTTCAACCTATGTCTCCTGTGTTTTCCTCGCACCCAAGCACAAGACGCTATAGGAACTGTACACTATACTTGACAAGATTCAGGAGCCAATGTTTAGTGTCTGCTGGGTCTGGGAAAGCCGTGTCTGCTGTGACTGTGGATATCAGATGTCCGTTTAATACCTTATGTGATGACAGTGGTTGTGACTTCTCACAACCATTCCAGGTGAGCGCATTCCCTTAAAATTTTACTCTGGAGTGTTACCACAGGTAAACACTATTGTTTTTTTTTTTTTTTCCTTTCCTCTTCTCCTTCCAGCACCTCTGCCTTAAAAGATCTGGAAGATGGAGGCCCGCATAAAGGAACTTTGCGGAGTGACTGATACAATCCTTTCAGATGTACAGACTTTAAAAACCCGTTTTGCAAGCCTACAGGACCTCACTAATCATAATTTGCAAGTGTTTGGACAGACTACCCAGGAATTGCGAGCCAGGATTGAGGCTCTAGAGGAACGAGCCCAGGCTCCTGCCATAACCCCAAGTTCTGGGATCCCCAAATTACCTCCTTTTCGTTTTGGCGGTGAACGTGAGAAATTCAGGGGATTTATTAATCAATGCAATTTATTTTTCTCTGCACATGCTTCACAATTTCCCACTGAACGATCCAAAGTGCTTACTATAATCATGTTGCTTACCAATAAGGCTTTGATGTGGGCAAACCCTCTGATTGAGACTGAGGATGATTGTTTGAATCACCTTGATGCTTTTATTTCAGCCATGGGGCAGGTGTTTGATGACCCCAATCGAGGTGCAACAGCTGAAGCAGCCATGTTAACTTTGCGCCAAGGTAAGCGTTCAGTAGCCGAATATGCCCTGGATTTCAGGAGATGGGCTCTTGATACCACTTGGGACACTTCCGCTAAAAAATCTATTTTTCGGAAAGGGTTGTCTCCACTGATTAAGGATGAACTTGCTCGTGCCGACCCTCCCACTGCGTTAGGTGACTTTATTAACTATTGTATCCGTATTGATGCTCGTCTGACTGAACGCAGACAAGAGAGATGGTTCGAAAATAATCGCACTAACCTTTTACTACCTCCCTCCTCAGCTAAGGAACCTTTGAGTATGATCACAAGGGAACCAGAACCTGAACCCATGCAGGTGGACTCTTTACAAAGACGGGTTAGTGATGCACGCAAAGAACATCGTATAAAGGAAAATCTATGTTTCTACTGTGGTAAGTCAGGGCACTTCATTATAAACTGCCCCAGCCGTTCTCGTAAGACTACTGCAGCAGTCATTCACTGTGAGTGTTACGAGAGGAGCTCTGTCATGTCCAAGCCTCAGGCTCCAGAGAGATCTGCTGCAAGAGATCTTGATTTCTCGGACTTAAACTCTGTTAGTTCTGGGGACGATGACGGTATAAACGCTGCAATTTTTCAATTTCCTCAGCGGTGTCCCAGCTGAGTTGTAAAAGAAACAATTCTCATTGCTTCCTTTCCATCAAACTCTGGGTTGACTCAGTCTGGGTGTCTAGCTCTGCTATGATCGACTCAGGAGCAAGTGGAAATTTTATGGATATCTCCTTTGCTCTGAAACAGGGGATACATTCAGTGAAGAAGGCTACTCCAGTACAGATGGAGACTGTGGATGGCTCTCTACTGACTTCTGGACCAGTGGATCAAGAAACAGAGCCTTTGAGGGTCCTTATGGGTAAAGATCATCAGGAGAAAATGTATTTTTTGCTTATCTCTTCTCCCCACTTTCCCATCATTCTAGGGCTACCATGGCTGCAGGCGCAGAATCCTACGATTAACTGGGAGACCAAGGAATTACACTTTCCGGAGAAACAGATGAGTCAAGGAGTTTCAGCTTGCTCTGTTCCTAAAGGAACCATGTCAGTCCCTGAACTACCAGCTGTATACCAGGACTATGACGATTTATGTGACAAGAAGAACGCTGATCAGCTTCCTCCTCACCGTCCATATGATTGTCCAATTGAATTATTACCCGGAGCCGAGATACCTTTTGGTAAGATCTACCCCCTAGTGGGGCCCGAGCTAAAAGCTTTGAAGGATTATATAGACGAAAATTTAGCCAAGGGCTTCATACGCCCCTCTTCATCTCCCGCAGGTGCACCCATCTTCTTTGTGAAGAAGAAAGATGGATCTCTGAGACCCTGCATAGACTATAGGGAACTCAATAAGGTTACTATTAGAAACCGTTATCCATTGCCTTTAATCCCTGAGTTGTTGGAGAGAGTGCGGCATGCCAAAATTTTCTCTAAACTGGATCTCCGTGGGGCCTATAACTTGGTCCGTATCAGACCTGGGGATGAATGGAAGACTGCTTTCAGGTCACGCTATGGACACTTTGAATATCTAGTTATGCCTTTTGGTCTGAGTACCGCCCCAGCCACTTTCCAACACTTCGTGAATGATATCTTCAGGGATATCCTAGATACATTTGTGGTTATTTATCTGGATGATATTCTAATTTTTTCTAACTCCACAGAGGAACATCATGGACATGTGAAAATGGTCTTAGAACGCCTAAGACAAAACCATCTCTACATCAAACTTGAAAAATGTGAATTCCATAGGACCAAAATTCAATTTCTGGGGTATGTACTATCTACGCAAGGGATTAGTATGGATGGAAGCAAGACCCAAGCCATCAAGGATTGGCCAATTCCTAGAAATGTGAAGGAGGTGCAGCGTTTCATCGGGTTTGCCAACTTCTATAGACGTTTCATTAAGAATTTTTCTGAGGTAGTGTCACCTATCACCCAACTTACCCGGAAACAGTCTAGGTTCTCCTGGACCCCGCAAGCTCAGGAAGCATTTTCCTGTTTAAAGGATAAATTTACCACCGCACCTATCTTAGTACATCCCAACCCCGAGCTTGCCTTCATAATAGAGGTGGATGCTTCAGACTGTGCCGTTGGAGCTATACTCTCTCAGAGAACAGGTGAGAAGAATGTCTTGCATCCCTGTGCCTTCTTTTCCCAGCAGTTGTCTTCGGCTGAGAGGAACTACGATGTGGGCAATAGAGAATTGTTGGCCATTATTGCCGCCTTCAAGGAATGGAGACACCTTCTTCAGGGAGCTGCACAGCAAATAGTCGTCCTGACAGACCATCGTAACCTTGAATTTATCAGGTCGGCTAAGTGCCTGACTCCTCGCCAGGCTCGCTGGAATCTTTTCCTAAACCAATTTAATTTTGTCATTTCTTATAGACAGGATCGCGCAATGGAAAGGCTGATGCACTCTCTAGGATTCATTCAGCAGAGACACGTCCACTTACTCCTCCTAAGACTATTCTTCCTGACTCTAGATTCCTGGGAGTGATTCATAATCAAGACCTACTTAAGGACATCAAGGAAGCATACCATGCGGATTCTTTGTTGGCTCAACCCCCAAGGGACGTAAGTCTTGTCTTTAAGAATGGTGTGTGGATTCAGGGACAACGTCTGTATATACCTGAAACAGTCAGATTGAGAGTATTGCAACTCATCCACGATTCCAAGATAGCCGGGCATAGGGGAATTCTAAAGACACAAGAATTTCTTTCTCGTTTCTTTTGGTGGCCCACTTACAGGAAAGATGTCTTAAACTATGTCACTTCATGTGAAGTCTGTGCAAGATGCAAAACACCTCGCTCCTCACCAACTGGTCTGTTGCAACCTCTTCCCACCCCGTCCCGCCCGTGGGGATCCATTTCTATGGACTTCATTGTGGAGTTACCAACCTCTCAAGGGAAGAACACCATTCTAGTGGTGGTTGACCGTCTAACAAAGGCAGCTCATTTTATCCCTTGTGTCGGCTTACCCACTGCAAAACAGACATCAGACTTGATGATTAAGAATGTGTTTCGCTTACATGGAGTACCGGATGAGGTCATTTCGGATCGAGGGGTGCAATTCACTTCAAGGTTTTGGCAAAATTTCTGTGCAGCATTGGACATTAAAGTAAACCTTTCTTCTGCTTTTCATCCCCAGACTAATGGACAGACAGAACAAACCAATCAGACCCTGGAGCAGTATCTCCGCTGTTTTATCTGCCACCTACAGGATGATTGGGTGGATCTACTTCCACTGGCTGAGTTATCTTATAACAACTCTCAGAGCGCCTCCACTAAGCAGTCTCCTTTTTACTCCAATCTAGGTTATCATCCTAACATTCTTCCTCGATTTCCCATAGATACGCCCTTGCCGGCAGTGGCTGAAAGAATCACTTCTTTACAAAAGAATATGGATCTTCTAAAGGAAAATCTAGAATTGTCTCAGGAAAGGTACAAGAAAGCAGCAGATAAATTTCGTAAACCTGCACCAGCTTTCAAGGTAGGAGATTTGGTCTGGCTGTCAACCAGAAATCTTAAATTAAAGATTCCATCGTCTAAATTGGGACATAAGTACATTGGACCTTATAAGATCAATAAGATTATAAGTGCTGTTGCTTGTCGTCTTCAACTACCCAGAACTATGAGAATCCACCCTGTCTTTCATGTATCCCTACTAAAGGCTGCAACACCCAATACGTTTCCTGGACGTTCTTCTCCTTGCCCTGACCCAGTGCTGGTCGATGGTCAGGAAGAATTTATGGTGGAAAGGATTCTAGATTCCAGGTTGTACAGAAATCAGTTGCAATATTTGATTAAATGGCAGGGCTACCCAGTGGAGGACAACTCATGGGAACCAGTCAATAATGTAAATGCTCCTCGCCTGCTCCTCCAGTTTCATCAGAGGTACCCTGACAAGCCTGGTCTGAGGTCATCCGGAGGTTGTCCCTAAGGGGGGAGTAATGTAAGGTTCTTTGTCTCTGTTGACATGTTCCTTGAAACTCAGTTTTCCGTCGGCCATTTTGCTTTCTGTCTTTCTGCAGCTCTTGCCCTCAGTTAATATGGAGTTTCCAGTTTTCATGTTCCCGCCCTGATTCTTCCCTCTTGCTTCTTAAGCAGCCTCAGCTGAACAATCAGTGCTCCTGAATCAAGCCTCAGTCAGTCTGTGACCTGACTCCTGGAAGCCTTGGACTTGTACTCCAGCTATTCCCTACTGAGGAACCTTGGAACACTTTTGGACTCTGGAAACCTGCTGTTTGGTGAATCCATGTTTGCAGAGGAATTACGGTACAGAGAAGAGATCCTGAACCTGCTTTGGAGAGTTATTGTAGAGCTTGAAGTTACTCTGGCCTGCTGTGTCTCCTGTTGCTGTTCCTGCAAACTGTGTGAACTTTTCAGCATGCTTGTATGAAGTAATACAAGTCATTTCATTTCAACCTATGTCTCCTGTGTTTTCCTCGCACCCAAGCACAAGACGCTATAGGAACTGTACACTATACATGACAACAGCGATGCTCAGGCAAGCACAGAGCATTACCGAGTATGCTCGCTCATCACTACACTGTGTGCAGAATTATTAGGCAAGTTGTATTTGAGAGGATTCTTTTTTATTATTAAACAACAACTATGTTCTCAATCAACCCAAAAGACTCATAAATATCAAAGCTTAATATTTTTGCAAGTTGGAGTGTTTTTTTTTTTAGATTTGGCTATCTTAGGAGGATATCTGTTTGTGCAGGGAACTATTACTGTGCAGAATTATTAGGAAACTTAATTAAAACCAAATATATACCCATCTCACTTGTTTATTTTCACCAGGTAAACCAATATAGCAACACAAAATTCAGAAATAAACATTTCTGACATTCAAAAACAAAAACAAAAATATCAGTGACCAACATAGCCACCTTTCTTTACGATGACACTCAGACGCCTTCCATCCATAGATTCTGTCAGTTGCTTGATCTGTTTATGATCAACATTGCGTGCAGCAGCCACCACAGCCTCCCAGACACTGTTCCGAGAGGTGTACTGTTTTCCCTCCCTGTAGATCTCACATTTTATGAGGGTCCACAGGTTGTCTATGGGGTTCAGATCAGGTGAACAAGGGGGCCATGTCATTATTTTTTCTTCTTTTAGACCTTTACTAGCCAGCCACGCTGTGGAGTATTTGGATGCATGTGATGGAGCATTGTCCTGCATGAAAATCATGTTTTTCTTGAACGATACCGACTTCTTCCTGTACCACTGCTTTAAGAAGATGTCTTCCAGAAACTGGCAGTAGGTCTGAGAGTTGAGCTTCACTCCATCCTCAACCCGAAAAGGTCCCACAAGTTCATCTTTGATGATACCAGCCCATACCAGTACCCCACCTCCACCTTGCTGGCGTCTGAGTCGGAGTGGAGCTCTCTGCCCTTTACTGATCCAGCCTCGGGCCCATCCATCTGGCCCATCAAAAGTCACTCTCATTTCATCAGTCCATAAAACCTTAGAAAAATGAGTCTTAACATATTTCTTGGCCCAGTCTTGACGCTTTATCTTATGTTTCTTGTGTTTTTTGTCTCTTGTTCAAAGGTGGTCGTTTTTCAGCCTTCCTTACCTTGGCCATGTCCCAGAGTATGGCACATCTTGTGCTTTTTGATACTCCAGTAACGTTGCAGCTCTGAAATATGGCAAAACTGGTGGCAAATTGCATCTTGGCAGCTTCACACTTAATTTTCCTCAATTCATGGGCAGTTATTTTGCGCCTTTTTTTTTATCAACATGCTTCTTGCGACCCTGTTGGCTATTTGCCATGAAACGCTTGATTGTTCAGTGATCACGCTTCAAAAGTTTGGCAATTTCAAGACTGCTGCATCCCTCTGCAAGACATCTCACAATTAGTGTTGAGCGATACGATACCGCAAGTATCGGGTATCGGCCGATATTAGCTGTTTCGGCCTTTCGATACTTAGTTCCGATATTTTCCATATATCGTATACCGGAATCGGAAGTTCCCATAATTCTTTGAGAGGCAATGTGATTTTAGTCAGCCAATGAGGAATCCTAAGAAGTGTGGGCACATCCTGTACTGCTGCGGTCATGTTAACTAATGGCATGGCTGTGATTGGATGCTGAAATGATGTCAGAATGCACTATAAAAGGCGCCGCCGCCATTTTAGCGTCACTGTGCTGTGAATTCAGTAAGGGACAGAACGCTGCTGTGCTGACTCTGAGGGACAGTTAGAGATTGCGATTTAGTGTACTGTGCTGTAGGCAGGCTAGCACCAACCGCTGTGTAAAGCTTCCTTTTGCCTGCAGTGTTGTTTTAACAGCTCTGCAAGGTGTGTGTGAGTGCAGGTGACGCTGCAGTTTGCTCTGCATGCAACGCTGTCTGTAGGCATCTGCACGTGTCACTCACAGACTCTTTTTTTTTTTCTTCAGTGTAATTCTTGCTGCTCCATGCAATTTAACTATTAGTGTGACGCGCTTCCATCCGTATCCAATACATTGGTTGCAAACACTATAGAAGTAGACAAAGGAGTCCTTTCACAGATTGTGAACAGTTGTGTTTCAGTGTTCACTTCAGTCTGTGTTTTTTATTTTTTGAGTGCACATCACGCTCCAGTTACTTGTTCAAGCACTGCTGCTTGTACTCTGCTGAGCGTGTCTCAGTGCCTCATCCTTTTCATTTCTCTCCAATTGGTTCTGCTCCATTCCATTTAAAATAAATATAATCTATTAGTGTGACGCGCTTCCATCCGTATCCAATACATTGGTTGCAAACACTATAGAAGTAGACAAAGGAGTAGCCTTTCACAGATTGTGAACAGTTGTGTTTCAGTGTTCACTTCAGTCTCTGCGTAATAACCACACTTAGGCCTTATAACTTTTCTGACTTTCTTTATCAATCTACCAAGATGAAGAAGGCAGGGAGTAAGGCACGTGGTCGTGGCCGTGGAGTTTCAGCAGGGAGAGGACGTGGGGATTCTGTGGCTGCTGCCGCCCTCAGTGACACAGCATCCACCAGTTTTACCCATGAGCGTTACTTTATGCGCACTTTGGTAGGAGCTCGGCGTGCCCCCCTGCTGCGGGAAGAACAAATTGAAGCCGTTGTTGGTTGGATGGCAGCCAATGCATCGACTTCAATTCCTTCCACCTCCTCTCAGGAACACAACACTGTTGAGCAACCATCTGTCTGTTCACCGCCTGTCAAATTGCCCAGGCAGTCAGAGAGTTCTGTACAGGAGCCAGCTGAGTCTCTGCTTCTGTTCTCAGAATCTGTTGGCTCGCAAACACGGGCACAGGCAAGCAGCATTCTGCAATTTGAAGAAGAGGGAGTATGCAGTGATGCGCAACAGCTGTGTCTCTCTCAATCTGAAGAGGCGGGTGAGCCAGTGCCGATGGACAGCACACCGCAGAACGCATCTTATGATGATGATGAGACTCAGGTGCCAGGTTTTGTGGAGCATAGTGCTGCCCAGACCATCCAACAGCAGCAGGTGTTGGAAGAGGGTAGTGGAGATGATGAAGTCCGAGACCCAACATGGCGTGAGCAACAGGAAGGTGGTGGGAGCAGCTCTGGGAAGAGATTGTCCCAACGGTACAAAGAGGAGGGAGAGGTAGGCTGCAGACTCGCTTGCCTGTAGCCTCCAGTTTGGCACCTGTTGGGAGCAGTTCTCTTAGAAATGTCAAAATTGGCGCTCCCATGACTTGCACTGCGTGGTCCTTTTTTGACAGACTTGTAGATGATATTTGCTATGTTCAATGCAAGCTGTGTAAGCAAAAAGTTAAGAGGTAAAAATATCAGTAACCTGAATACCACAAATATGTGGAAACATGTACGGACAAAGCACGTAGCTGAGTTACAAAGACACACTGGAGATGTAGGCCAACCTACAGCAGCACCTACATCTTCAGGTCGTGTTGGAGCCTCTACCTCCAGCTCACACACACCTGGTTCGGCTTCCTCACAGGATCTCCATGGAAGAACCTCGGTCACTGTTGTCCATAGACAAACTGTTATTCCACCCACAGCAGCAAGTTCACAGTCATCGTCACACTCCCAGACCACAAAACAGCCATCGGTACCACAGGCATGGGATAAAAGACGGCCATACTCAGCAAACCATCCACGAGCACAGGCTCTGAATGCTGGCATTGCAAAACTCCTGTCCCTTGAAATGCTGTCATTCAGGCTGGTGGAGACTGACAGTTTCAGGAACTTTATGGCATTGGCAGTCCCACAATATAATGTGCCAAGCCGATTTTATTTCAGCAGGCAAGCCGTCCCTGCTCTGCAAAAACATGTCGAGGGAAACATTAAACATGCGCTACTAAACGCCGTCAGTAGCAGGGTCCACCTGACCACCGATGCGTGGACCAGTACCCATGGCCAGGGACGATACCTTTCCCTCACTGCCCATTGGGTCAATGTTGTGGAGCCGGGTACAGATCTTGCCAGTGGCGCTGTACGTATTCTGCCAACTCCAAGGATTGCAGGAATCCAGTCTGTACACATTGATTCCTCCTCCTACTCCAGTTCCTCAGAATCATCGCTGCACGAGCCGTCATGGTATACCTCCACATGGACCCGTGAACGCTTACCTGTTGCGACCGATATGAGCACAGCCGTGGCCAAACGTCAACAGGCCGTCCTGAAATTAATTTCCAGGGGGAATCGAAGCCACACAGCGCAGGAGCTCTGGGATGCCATCAAGCAGGAGAGCGACGTGTGGTTTTTGTCAGCTAATCTCCAGCCAGGCTTGGTAGTGTGTGACAATGGCCGAAATCTGGTGGCAGCTCTGGGCCTTGGCAACCTCACTCACATACCATGTCTGGCACATGTGCTCAACTTGGTCGTGCAGAGTTTTTTGAGGGACTATCCGGATCTTGATGCACTGCTGCACAAGGTCCGCCTAGAGTGCGCTCACTTGCGACGTTCCAGCATGGCCAGATCGCGCATTGCAGCTCTGCAAGTCAGATTTCGCCTTCCTGAACATCGCATCATATGTGACGTACCCACCAGGTGGAATTCCACGTTACATATGTTGGAGCGGTTGTGTGAGCAGCAGCCAGCAGTAATGGAGTATCAGCTGCAACAGGCGCAATCAACTCGCAATTTGCGCCGTTCACACTTCACCACTACTGAGTGGGCCTCTATGAAGGACATCTGCGACGTTTTGCGTGCGTTTGATGTCTCAACGCGGATGGCGAGTGCAGATGATGCACTAGTCAGCATGTCTGTCCCCCTTATCTGCCTGCTTCAGAAATCACTGAAAGCACTAAAGGAAGAGGTTTTGGAAGAGGTGGAGGATGAGGAGTCACAAATTCAATTACCTTCAGGACAGTCAGCGCAACGTGGTTCCTCACAAAGGGCTGGGCAGGGCTCACTTTGTGAGGAGGATGAGGAGGAGGAGTCAATGGAGGAGGAAGAAATCCCTACAGAGGGAGGTACACAACGCTCTAGTCAGTATGTACAGCGAGGGTGGGGTGATGCAGAGGAGGCAGAGATGACGCCTCTTCCAGAGGACAGCCTTTGTTGGCCAGTTGGGAGTCTGCAGCACATGGTTGATTTCATGCTTCAGTGCCTGAGAAACGACCGCCGCATCGCCCACATTCTCACCACGTCAGATTATTGGGTGTACACCCTCCTAGACCCTCGCTACCGGGACAACTTACAAACCCTCATCACACCGGTGAACCGGGACCGTAAAATGCAGGAGTACCAAGACACACTGGTGCAATCCATACTGTTGTACATTCCAGCCGAGAGAGCTGCTGCTGCTGCTGCTGCTTTACAAAGCAGCTCTGTGCGTCGAGGCAGTGTAGACACCTCTACAACAAGAGGGAGCAGAAGCAGCGCCTCTGCACAGGGCAAGAGCTGTATGTAAGAAATGTGGCGAAGTTTTGTGACAGCGCCAGCAAGGTCTACACCATCCGAGACGGCTCCAGTCACCAGGAAGAAACGTTTCCGTAAGATGGTGACAGACTACTTGGCTTTCCCTCTAAGTGTACTCCCAGATGCCTCTTCCCCTTTCAAATTTTGGGTCTCTAAGTTGGATACATGGCCAGAGCTTAGCCAGTATGCATTGGAGGTGCTGGCTTGCCCTGCTGCCAGTGTATTATCTGAGCGCGTCTTTAGTGCTGCAGGTGGTGTAGCAACAGACCGTCGCATGCGACTATCCTCAGAGAATGTAGACCGGCTTACTTTTCTGAAAATGAACAAGGCATGGATCTCACCTGAATTTGCCTGTCCGTTTTCAGATTAAATAACTGTTTGGCAACGTTTTCCATGTCTCCTGTTATGTTCATCTTTCTACCACCTGAACTCTACTCCCTGGGCTACAACACCGCCATATGTTGCTCGTAAGTAATTGGCAGGGGTACTGACTCCTGGCCAGCCTGGTTACAGCACGACAGCTGTTTCCTGGCAGTGTGAACGTCAATTATCCTCCAATAAGTTGTGCTGTCGTGTTGCATTCGGGTTAGCCGACTCTATGGTGCCTGCAGTTTAGGTGATTCCTATGTGTGCTGTGGGATATGTAAATAAATGCTGTTTCCATTGTGACAATAGGACAAGCACCCACTGTAGGACTGTGTGATTCGGTAACTGCGGACGGCTTGCGTCCTGTCAACTTACATTTTCATGGGTGCGTTCTGCTACCCGTCCGGGGTCCAGTACCGTCAACTGGTTCTCCCCAGTGCCTTTGGCCTAGGTGCCTCCATCTCCGTATCAGAGTTCCAGCAACGTCTGCTGGTCCTTGGTAGTGCTTTGGAGCACAGGTACCTCCTGCTTAGTAACCGTGTCACAGTAACGTCAGCTGGTACTCGGTTGTGACATTGCCTCTTTTCCTTCTGCTACCCGTCCGGGGTCCAGTACCGTCAACTGGTTCTCCCCAGTGCCTTTGGCCTAGGTGCCTCCATCTCCGTATCCGAGTTCCACCAACGTCTGCTGGTCCTTGGTAGTGCTTTGGAGCACAGGTACCTCCTGCTTAGTAACCGTGTCACAGTAACGTCAGCTGGTACTCGGTTGTGACATTGCCTCTTTTCCTTCTGCTACCCGTCCGGGGTCCAGTAACCGTCAACTGGTTCTCCCCAGTGCCTTTGGCCTAGGTGCCTCCATCTCCGTATCCGAGTTCCACCAACGTCTGCTGGTCCTTGGTAGTGCTTTGGAGCACAGGTACCTCCTGCTTAGTAACCGTGTCACAGTAACGTCAGCTGGTACTCGGTTGTGACATTGCCTCTTTTCCTTCTGCTGCCCCTCCGGGTTCCAGCACAGTCAGCTGGTTCTCGTTACTTCCATTGTCTCTTGCTCCATCTGATACCCGTCAGGGTTCCAGTAACGTCAGCTGGTTCTCGGAAATTAGACGACCTTAAAGACCACCCAGAAGAAGATGACGACAACAAGGACGACGAGCATGAAGCCAACCAGCCTGAACACCATCACAAAGAAGAAATAAAAGATTACCCAGAAGAAGATCACCAACAGGACAAAGAAGGTTAAGACAAACTACAAGATACAGAACAAGAGACAGAAGAACAATAAGCAGAAGATCAAAAAGCAGAAGAACATGAAGTATAAGACCAAAATGAAGAGCAAAATATATGCTCTAAATTCTAAGCAGAAGAAGACTAAGCAGTGTATGGGGGTGAGTCCGTTCCTCCTCGTGGTGCCCCTGGAAAATGCCTGCTGCTGCAGGCTAAACTGAACACGGACAAATACTGATGTAATTTAAATCTTTTGTGACAGCAAGAACGGAAGGATGAACAATTCATACTTTTACAGATTACAAGTACAGGAATCTCTGTCACAAATAAGAATATGATGAAGAAGATGAAGAGGAAGAAGATGAAGAATTTTTGAATATGAAGAAGATTAATTAGTTTAATAATAACAATATGAGTAATGTAAACAAAAACATGAATAGCAAGAAGTTTAAGAAGAAGATTAAGAAGGTGAAGATGAAGAATAATTTGATAAGAAAGATGATGCTGCTGAAGATTATGAAGGAGAAAGTGTGGCACTGGCAAAAGTTAAAAAGGTGAAGAGCATGGAAGTTGTGAAACATACATATTTGCCAAAATAGAAAAAAGGTTAACAACATTGTCAATTTGTTAGTCAATCCAAACGTATTTAAAAAAATATATATATTAATGCTATTCCAATGCATTGGCTTAAACATGTATGCCTTTATTGTCTCCTCAACCTCCCCCAATACATTCTACATTAGTCTTTGTTGTTTTCCTTCATGTACAATTAACCAACAAGGCAAGAATGTTTTTTTTTAATGTCGATATTTGGTTCCCATAGACTTACATGGGACTTCCGGTATCGGAATCGGATATCGACGATATTTAGTGATATCGGCGATACCATTCCGATCCGATATTTTTAGATATCGAGCAGTATCGCTCAACACTACTCACAATTTTTGACTTTTCAGAGTCCGTCAAATCTCTCTTCTGACCTTTTTTGCCAAAGGAAAGGAGGTTGCCTAATAATTAAGCACACCTTATATAGAGTGTTGATGTCATCAGACCACACCCCTCCTCATTACAGAGATGCAAATCACCTGATTTACATAATTGACAGTTGGCTTTCAAGCCTATACAGCTTGAAGTAGGACAACATGTATAAAAAGGATGATGTGATCTAAATACTCATTTGCCTAATAATTCTGCACACAGTGTACATTTCACCTGATGAATGAGTGTTTTGCCCATTCATTGGATCAGCAGTCTATTGAGACAGCACAATTATCGTGACCGAGCGTCCCAAGGAAACACTTGTTCGCAATAATCATGCAAATGCACTTTTCACAGCAGAATATTTATTGTTAATCAGATTAGCAAAGTATTCATGGAATTAGATTGTAAACTTCTAGGAGCAGGGTATAGATTAGTCTGTATGCTTTCATCAGCATGTATATTGTATATTACATTGTAAACTAGGAGCAGGGTGTACATTAGTCTATAAGCTCTCATGGGCAGCATGTACTGTATATTGTTTATTAGACTGTAAACTAGAAGAACGGTGTAGATTAGCCTATAAGCTCTTAGAGGCAGCCTGAATATTGTATATTAGATCGTAAGCTCTTTTAATGTTACACAAGTAAAGATTTCAACTTTTATTTCCTGGCTGGATCATAGAATCATAGAATGGTAGAGTTGGAAGGGACCTCCTGGGCAGGGCCGGCTCCAGGTTTTTATGGGCCCCGGGCGAAAGAGCCTCAGTGGGCCCCTTTAACACAGACCACGATTCATGATGCACAGATACAGCAGAGAAATATAGGTACAGTACAATGCCAAATACTTCACTTCTTCCATTACATGAGTGATATCTATTGTAAATTGTATAATAGCTCAAAAACCGCCAAATCCTCACAGCGCACAGAACAGACTGGACAGTACAGTCCTCCATACAATATTATGGGCACCACAGTCTCCCCCTCATCACCCATATAATACCCCATGCAGGATGTCACCCCCCATATAATGCTCCATACAGAATACTGGACCCAAAATAATGCTCCATACAGAATACTGGACCCAATATAATGCTCCATACAGGATACTGGTCCCCATATAATGCTCCATACAGGATACTGGTCCCCATATAATGCTCCATACAAAATATGGAGCTCTCCTCTGCGCTGTACTGCGTTCTGCACTGTTACGGCTCAGGAAAGGGCGCTGTGGAAAGACTCCCCATTATCATCATGATTGTCTCCCATCATCATCATTGTCTCCTTATCATCATCATTGTCTCCCCATCATCATCATGGCCTCCCCATTATCATCAATGCCTGCCCATCATCATCATCTCCTCCCCATCATCAATGCCTGCCCATTATCATCAATGCCTGCCCATTATCATCATCTTCTCCCCATCATCATCAATGCCTCCCCATTATCAGCAATGCCTGCCCATCATCATCTCCTCCCCATCATCATCAATGCCTGCCCATCATCATCTTATCCCCATCATCAATGCCTGCCCATTATCATCAATGCCTGCCCATTATCATCATCTTCTCCCCATCATCGTCAATGCCTCCCCATTATCAGCAATGCCTGCCCATCATCATCTTCTCCCCATCATCAATGCCTGCCCATTATCATCAATGCCTGCCCATTATCATCATCTTCTCCCCATCATCATCATCAATGCCTCCCCATTATCAGCAATGCCTGCCCATCATCATCTCCTCCCCATCATCATCAATGCCTGCCCATCATCATCTTCTCCCCATCATCAATGCCTGCCCATTATCATCAATGCCTGCCCATTATCATCATCTTCTCCCCATCATCGTCAATGCCTCCCCATTATCAGCAATGCCTGCCCATCATCATCTTCTCCCATCATCAATGCCTGCCCATTATCATCATCTTCTCCCCATCATCATCATCAATGCCTCCCCATTATCAGCAATGCCTGCCCATCATCACACACAGACAGCACACAAGCACTCTCTCACATACATACACACACACACACACACACACACACACACACACATACATACACACACAAAGCACCGCACTACATACACACAGAGACACACACACACGTCTTACCTGTCCAGCATCCCCGCGCTCTGTGCCACAGCCGGACGCTGAATGATGACGTCATTCAGCGGCCGGCTGTGAGAGGAAGCGCCGGCGCCCCCTGGAGCTCGGAGCTGCGGCAGCGGAGGCACGGGAGAGGTAAGTATTGTGCCAGCTGATGCCGGGGCCCTGAGCAAGCGGGGGGGGCCCAGTGGCGGCGCTGACACCGCTCTCCTCCGCTAACGTGCGCGGGGGTGCCAGACTGCGAGTGGGCCCCCCCGCCTGCTCAGGGCCCCGGCACTTGCCCGGGTGTGCCGGGTGCTGACGCCGGCCCTGCTCCTTGGTCATCTGGTCCAACCCCCTGCTCAAAGCAGGATTCACTAAATCATCCCAGACAGATGTCTGTCCAGCCTCTGTTTGAAGACTTCCATTGAAGGAGAACTCGCCACCTCTCGTGGCAGCCTGTTTCACTCATTGATCACCCTAACTGTCAAAAAGTTTTTTCTAATATCTAATCTGTGTCTCCTCCCATTCAGTTTCATCCCATTGCTTCTAGTCTTTCCTTGTGCAAATGAGAATAAAGATGATCCTTCTACAATGTGACAGCCCTTGAGATATTTGTAGACTGCTATTAAGTCTCCTCTCAGTCTTCTTTTTTGCAAGCTAAACATTCCCAAATCCTGTAACCGTTCCTCTTAGGACATGATTTGCAGACCAGTCACCATTCTGGTCGCTCTTCTCTGAACTTGCTCCAGTTTGTTAATGTCTTTTTTAACCCCTTCATGACCCAGCTTATTTTGACCTTAAAGACCTTGCCATTTTTTGCAATTCTGACCAGTGTCCCTTTATGAGGTAATAACTCAGGAACACTTCAACGGATCCTAGCGATTCTGAGACTGTTTTTTCGTGACATATTGGGCTTCATGTTTATGGTAAATTTAGGTCGATAATTTTTGCGTTTATTTGTGAAAAAAATGGAAATTTGGCGAAAATTTTGAAAATTTTGTAATTTTCAAATTTTTAATTTTTATTCTGTTAAACCAGAGAGTTATGTGACACAAAATAGTTAATAAATAACATTTCCCACATGTCTACTTTACATCAGCACAATTTTGGGAGCAACATTTTTTTTTTGTTAGGTAGTTATAAGGGTTAAAATTTGACCAGCAATTTCTCATTTTTACAGCAAAATTTACAAAACCATTTTTTTTAGGGACCACCTCACATTTGAAGTCACTTTGAGGGGTCTATATGGCAGAAAATACCCAAAAGTGACACCATTATAAAACCTGCACCCCTCAAGCTACTCAAAACTACATTCAAGAAGATTATTAACCCTTCAGGTGCTTCACAGGAACTAAAGCAACGTGGAAGGAAAAAATGGACATTTTAATTTTTCCAACAAAAATTTTCTTTTAGCATCAATTTTTTCATTTTTACATGGGCATCAGGATAAAATGGATCCTAAAATTTGTTGGGCAATTTCTCCTGAGTACACAGATACCTGATATGTGGTCTTAAACCACTGTATGGGCGCACGGCAGGGCTCAGAAGGGAAGGAGCGCCATTTGACTTTTTGAATGGAAAATATGCTGGAATATTTAGCGGTTGCCGTGTCGCATTTGGAGAGTCCCTGTGTGCCTAAACACTGGAGCTTCCCCACAAGTGACCCCATTTTGGAAACTAGACCCCCTAAGGAACTTATCTAGATGCATAGTGAGCACTTTGAACCCCCAGGTGCTTCACAAATTGATCCGTAAAAAAAAGAAAGTAATTTTTTTCACAAAAATTTTTTTTAGCCTCAGTTTTTTCATTTTCACATGGGCAACAGTATAAATTTGATCCTAAAATTAGTTGGGCAATTTCTCCTGAGTACACAGATACCTCATATGTGGTCATAAACCACTGTTTGGGCGCACGGCAGGGCTCAGAAGGGAAGGAGCGCCATTTGACTTTTTGAATGGAAAATTAGCTCCAATTGTTAGCGGACACCATGTCGTGTTTGGAGAGCCCCTGTGTGCCTAAAGTTTAGAGCTCCCCCACAAATGACCCCATTTTGGAAACTAGACCCCCTAAGGAACTTATCTAGATGCAAAGTGAGCACTTTGAACCCCCAGGTGCTTCACAGAAGTTTATAACGCAGAGCAGTGAAAATAAAAAATCCTTTTTTTTCTCAAAAAATGATTTTTTAGCCCACTATTTTTTATTTTCACAATGGACCCCAAAAGTTGTTGTTTAGTTTGTCCTGAGTACGCTAGTACCCCATATATGGGGGGGGAACCATTGTTTGGGCACACGTCAGGGCTCGGAAGGGATGTAGTGACGCTTTGAAGTGCCGACTTGATGGAATGGTCTGCAGGCATCTTGTTATGTTTGCAGAGCCCCTGATGTGCCTAAACAGTAGAAACCCCCCCACAAGTGACCCCATTTTGTAAACTAGACCCACAAAGGAACTTATCCAGATGTGTGGTGAGCACCTTGAACCCCCAAGTGCTTCACAGAAGTTTATAATGCAGAGCCGTGAAAATAAAAAATCATTTTTTTCCTCAAAAACTGATTTTTTTTAACCCGCAATTTTTTATTTTCACAAGGGTAACAGGAGAAATTGGACCACAAAAGTTGTTGTACAGTTTGTCCTGAGTACACTGGTACCCCATATGTGGGGGGAACCACTGTTTGGGCACACGTTGGGACTCGGAAGGGAAGTAGTAACGTTTTGAAATGCCGACTTTGATGGAATGGTCTGCGGGTGTCATGTTAGGTTTGCAGAGCCCCTGATGTGCCTAAACAGTAGAAACTCCCCACAAGTGACCCCATTTTGGAAACTAGACCCCGCAAAGAACTTATCTAGATGTGTGGTGAGCACTTTGAACCCCCAAGGGCTACCCAGCAGTTTATAACGCCCGGGCATGAAAATAAAAAAATCATATTTCTTCCACAATCAGGATCTTTTAGTCCCCAATTTTTTTATTTTCCCAAGGGTAACAGGAGAAATTAAACCTCAAAAGTTGTTGTCCAATTTGTCCTGAGTACGCTGATACCCCATATGTGGGAGAAAACTACTGTATGGGTGCACGTCGGGGCTCGGAAGGGAAGTAGTGACGTTTTGAAATGCCCACTTGATGGAATGGACTGCGGGCGTCATGTTACGTTTGCAGAGCCCCTGATGTGCCTAAACTGTAGAAACTCCCCACAAGTGACCCCATTTTGGAAACTAGACCCCGCAAAGAACTTATCTAGATGTGTAGTGAGCACTTTGAACCTCCAAGGGCTACACAGAAGTTTATAACGCCCAGACATGAAAATAAAAAAATCATATTTTTTCCACAAACATGATCTTTAGTCCCCAATTTTTTTATTTTCCCAATGTTAACAGGAGAAATTAGACCCCCAAAGTTGTTTTGCAATTTTTCCAGAGTACGCTGATACCCCATATGTGGAGGTAAACCACTGTTTGGGCATACGTCGGGGCATGGAATAAAGGGAGCATGTTTAACTTTTTGAACGCAAAATTTGCAGGAATCAATGGTGGCGCCATGTCACATATGGAGACCCCCTGATGTGCCTAAATAGTGGAAACTCCTCAATTATAACTCCAACCCTAACCCCAACATACCCCTAACCCCAACCCTAACCCCTACACACCCTAACCCTAATACAAACCCTAACCATAACCCTAACCCCAACACACCCCTAAATAACCTGCGTTTTACCTGCGAATTTAGCGCGGATTTGCTGCTGTTTTTCCCTGCGGTTTTACAACTATAATGGAATAGGTGTAAAACCGCTGCGGAATCCGCACAAAGAATTGA
>JARQOD010011009.1:0-25085 GCA_033576555.1 Oophaga sylvatica
GATCCGGCATTGCGGCGCTCATAGACTTTCATTGCAACAAAAAGCCGGAAGCGCCGGATACGGCGCTTCCGACTTTTTCGCCGGAGACAAAAAACGTTACTGTAGCCATTTTTTTTTCCAGACGCCGGAATGAGACAAAAAGCCGGATCCAGCAAAAACCGGACGAACCGCAAGGCCATGCGGCGCGATCCGGCGCTAATATAAGTCAATGGGAAAAAAACGGATCCGGCATTAGATTTCACCAGATCGTGCCTGACGGCAAAAGACTGATGTGTGAAAGTAGCCTAAGGCTGGAGTTACACACAACGTCTAAAAAATCGGACCGTTTTAGACGGCCGATGATCGCAGAAATGTTTCCTGAACATTGATCCGTCTGTCATCCGATTTGAATGCGAGGATGCGATTTTGTCGCATCTGAGCGTACGTTTCACATCCGTTTGTCATAAAGGTACAGTGACCGGAGGAGGAGGAAGTGGTGTTGACCCAAGTACGCGCAGACATGCGACGTCACTCGGTCTCACTTGCTGGTTCGTGGCGTGGGATCGCCTTCGGTCTCACCACTCAACCGGTCACCCACCCAGACCCAAATAGACAATACAGCTTAAGCCAACAATGACTGACACACACAGGCAAGTGGGACACATATAAATATATGATCCCAACTTACCGTGTTCGATGGAGGGTGATCAGTCCTCGCACTCAGTCACTGCCGGCACCACCGCAAAGTCCTCAGGACGGGTCCGGATGGGCGGCGATCCACTGCCCCACGTTGCCGGGCGCCAATTGTCGGGGTCGTATCGACAAACCACTCATCCTCCAGTCACTTCAGATTAGATTAAGAGCATGTGGTACCAGTTATAAGAAAGAGTCAGGCAATCAGGCTGGTTCAGTCTTAGAGCATGCTCTGGCACGTAGCTTTCTCAGCAAGAGCTCTCTTTATTATTACAAGCACAAAGTTATATAGTATACATATCAGGGTGGAGCGAGGGGCACCTAAAGAGAAACAGTATAGCCATATATGGATATGTATAGTATACTGCCGTCAGGATTGGTTCCACTGTTCCTTCAGCTCAGCTCAGCTCCCGAATGATGTAACTTTTGGCTGATGCAATCTTCTTGGAATTCAGGATCCAGTTACGTACTCCAGAGATGGGTCTTTAGCTAAATGCCACGTAGTAAGGAAAACTTATATGCCACGTAGCAAGGAAAGCTTATCGTTTGAATACACAAAATGGAAGCTAGCATATAAACGTCATATAAAGTACAAAAATAGAAATATATACATAATATGAAAGTATTAAAGTAGAAAAATTATATTTTACCTCGACAAGGGTAAGGCCGGGATCACACATGCGGCGAAGGCATCCGACACTCGCATGTGAAATCCCAGCTCTGGCGCCGGCACGCGGGAGTGGAGTGCGCGGCTGCATGTAGTTCTATGCAGCCGCTCTTTTCACTCCCGAGTGCCGGCGCCAGAGCTGGGATTTCACATGCGAGTGTCGGACGACTTCGCGGCATGTGTGATCCCGGCCTAAGCCACAAAATGTCATTGCTAAAGAAACTGGCTGCTGACAGAGTGCTGTATCCAAGCATATTAATGGAAAGTTGAGTGGAAGGAAAAAGTCTGGTAGAAAAAGGTGCACAAGCAACCGGATAACCGCAGCCTTGAAAGGATTATTAAGAAAAGGCCATTCAAAAATTTTGGGGGAGATTCACAAGGAATGGATTGCTGCTGAAGTCATTGCATCAAGAGCCACCACACACAGACGTATCCAGGACATGGGCTACAAGTGTCGCATTCCTTGTGTCATGCCACTCATGACCAATAGACAACACCAGAAGTGTTGTGAATGTGTTAGAAATGAGTTCTGAGCAGAAGCTCCCTCTGGTGGTTGCAGACAGTGCTGAACCATTTAGTGAAGATTGGCAATCAGGAGTTACAGACTGGTCCTACATAAGGGAGGTTCCCTCCCATCAGGGTTGCCGGTGATCAATTGTTCTTGTCTCAACTGTGGTTCCTGGTTCACTTGGAAGCTTGCTGAATCTTGCCTCTTCTCCTGCTCTCAGATAAGACATTTTCTGTTTTTATTTTTGTGCTTGCTTTTTGCATTGTTTCCTGCACTTTTGTGGAGGTCAGCCAGGTCCCCTCCGGGGGCTTGTGCTCCTCTCAGTTTGTCTGAGCCACTGTTGTTTGTTCATTTGCCTTTTCCAGTTTTTCTTCAGTGGCTGCGTCTTAGTTTTGTTACACCAGAGAACTAATTTAGGTGGTAGAGGTCGTGTGATCTCAGGTGTTTTTGCAATTAGTAGAGTTGGTACTTTTTAGGGTTTTTTGGGATTGCAGTAAGTGTCCTTCCTATCCTTTTCTGTCTAGGAAGATTGGGCCCCAACGTTTGCTCATACTATTTTCTGTCTGTGTCTGTATTTCCTCTTGTCTAACCGCCATTACATGTTTGGGGGCTTCCTATGTTCTTTGGGGATCTGCTCCGGGGCAGACAGCTTTTCCTCTTTCTATCTTTAGGTGTAGTTAACCTCTCAGGCTGTGACGAGGCGTTTAGGACCAACGTAGGTACGCTCCACGGCTGCCTTTAGTTGTGGTGGTTAGTCAGGGTACTGCAATCCAGTAGATTCCAACCTCTCTGGTGTATTGCCGTTTTTGCTTGCTCTCCTCAGCTACCAAATCATAACAGTATCACCGGCCAAACTGAAAATTATATGGTACTCAACAAAAGGGAAAAATAGTAAAAGGAAAAAGAAAAAAGGAAGTTGTCAGAATTTTTTTTTATTTCTCTGTTTGTTGCATTTCCTTCTTTTTCTCTGGGTGGTGAGGAGGATTTTTTTTTTTCTCTCAATTGAGTTTGCACAGTTGTCTGGCCGTGTGGATCAGCTTGCCACTGAAGTTCGGAGTATTGCTACCTATCTTGCTAAGGTTGCCGGTTGTGGAACCTAGGATCCCCATGCCAGATTTATTTTTCGGGGATCGAGCTAAATTTCTGAATTTCAAAAATAACTGTAAGTTGTTTTTTGCCTTAAAACCTAAGTCCTCAGGGAACGCAGCACAGCAGGTTCAAATTGTCATCTCTCTCCTGCGCGGCGATCCTGAGGATTGGGCTTTTTCCCTGACACCTGGGGACCCTGTTTTGAGTAATGTTGATGCATTTTTTCTGGCTCTGGGGTTATTGTACGATGAACCTAATGTCACTGATCAAGCTGAAAAAACCTTGTTTGCATTAAATCAGGGGCTTGAGGATGCTGAGTTGTACTGTCAGAAATTCCGAAAGTGGGCAGTCCTGACCAAATGGAATGATGATGCTTTGGCAGCCCTTTTTCGGAAGGGTCTGTCAGAGAATGTAAAAGATGTTATGGTGGGTTTCCCAGCTCCCTCTGGTCTCAATGATTCTATGTCATTAGCGATTCAAATTGACAGACGTTTGCGTGAGCGTAGAGGTATGCGTGGAATAGTGTTGCCTTGTGAACCAGCTTCTGAGTCCATGCATTGTGATAGAGTGGCTTCTGGGGCACAGCGTCATGAGTTTCGAAAACGCAATGGGTTATGTTTCTACTGTGGTGACGGCTCTCATGCTATTTCAGTCTGCCCTAAGCGGGAAGACATTTTGCACGCTCAGTTGTCTTGGGTAGTGTTCAGACTAAATTTCTGTTGACTGTTACCTGATTTGCTCCCTGTCCACATTTTCTGCTCATGATTTTGTTGATTCGGGAGCAGCTATTAACCTGATGGATTTTGATTTTGCTAAACGTTGTGGGTTTCCCTTGATACCCCTACGGAAGTCTATTCCCCTACTGGGGATTGATTCTACCCCTTTGGCTGAGAATAAACCCCAGTTCTCTACTCAGGTGATATTGAACCTGATCATCAGGAGAGTTGCAAATTTTTGGTGCTGTATAATCTGCATGACATTATTGTACTAGGTTTCCCTTGGTTACAGTCTCATAATCCTGTTTTGGATTGGAAATCTGTGTCTGTAACCAGTTGGGGCTGCCAATGTGTTAATGCCAACACTCCGGTTTTTTCTGCCTCTCCCCAGGCTCAGGATGTTCCTTACTTTTTGACTGATTTTTCTGATGTGTTTAGCGAAAGTAAATCTGCATCCTTGCCCCCCCATAGGAGCTATGACTGCGCTATTGAATTAGTGCCTGGTAGTAAATTCCCTAATGGTCGCCTTTTTAACTTGTCTGTACCTGAACATGACGCTATGCGGTCTTATATCAAGGAGTCATTGGAGAAGGGTCATATTAGACCATCCTCTTCACTCTTGGGTGCCGGTTTTTTCTTTGTGGCCAAAAAGGATGGTTCATTAAGGCCGTGTATTGATTATCGTCTCTTGAACAATATCACTGTGAAATATCAATATCCATTACCCTTGATTTCTGACCTGTTTTCCAGGGTGAAAAGTGCTACTTGGTTTACCAAGCTTGACCTCAGGGGGGCGTATAACCTTATTCGCATTAAGCACGGGGATGAATGGAAAAAGGCATTTAATACCCCAGAGGGGCATTTTGAGTACCTAGTGATGCCCTTTGGGCTCACTAATGCTCCTTCCGTCTTCCAGTCCTTCATGAATGACATTTTCAGGGATTTTGTGGATAAATTTCTGATTGTTTATTTGGATGATATCTTGATTTTTTCCAATGACTGGGACTCTCATGTGAAACATGTTCGGACTGTGTTCCAGATTTTGAGAGAGAATGCTCTGTATGTGAAGGGATCAAAGTGTCTTTTTGGCGTACAGAGGATCTCATTTCTGGGATTCATTTTGTCCCCATCTGTTATTGAAATGGACCCGGTCAAGATTCAGGCCATCTGTGATTGGGTCCAACCTACTTCATTAAAGGCTCTTCAGAGATTCTTGGGTTTTGCCAATTTTTATCGTAAATTTATTGGTAATTTCTCTGTTATTGCTAAACCATTGACTGATTTGACCAAAAAGGGTTCTGATGTGTGAATTGGCCTCCTGAGGCAGTCTCTGCGTTTCAGGAACTTAAGCAGAGATTCACTTCTGCTCCTGTTCTGCGGCAGCCTGATGTTTCTCTGCCATTTCAGGTGGAGGTTGATGCCTCTGAAATTGGGGCAGGTGCCGTTTTGTCCCAAAGAGATCCGGAGACCTCTAAAAGTAACCCTTGTGCCTTTTTCTCTCGAAAATTTTCTCCAACTGAACGTAATTATGACGTGGGTAATCGGGAGTTATTGGCCATGAAGTGGGCTTTTGAAGAATGGAGACATTGGCTGGAGGGAGCCAAACATCAGGTGGTGGTCCTCACGGACCATAAGAATCTGGTTTATCTGGAGTCAGCCAAGCGACTTAATCCTAGACAGGCCAGGTGGGCCTTGTTTTTCACACGTTTTAATTTTGTGGTTTCCTTTCTTCCTGGCACTAAGAATGTTAAGGCGGATGCCCTCTCGAGGAGTTTCCTTGCGGACTCTCCTGAGTTATCTGATCCTGCTGTTATTTTGAAAGAGGGTGTAGTTCTTTCCGCCATCTCGCCCAGTTTGAGACTGGCTCTGGAAGGGTGTCAGGAGGATAAACCAGAGCGCTGCCCTATTGGGAAATTGTTTGTCCCAGACCGGTGGAAAAAGAGTATGATGTCTGAGATTCATTGTTCCCCGTTGGCCGGTCATCCCAGAATTTTTGGTACCAGAGACTTGGTTAGTCGGTCCTTTTGGTGGCCTACCTTGTCTCGTGATGTCAGGGAATTTGTGCAGTCCTGCGGGACTTGCTCTCTCTCCAAGCCTTGCTCTCGCTCTAGTGGTTTGTTGATGCCATTGCCTGTGCCCAAGAGACCATGGACCCATATCTCTATGGATTTCATTTCCGACCTCCCTGTTTCTCAGAGAATGACCGTTATCTGGGTGATTTGTGATAGGTTTTCCAAAATGATACATCTTGTGCCATTACCTAAGTTGCCTTCCTCCTCCGAATTGGTGCCTTTGTTCCTTCAGCACGTGGTTCGGTTACACGGCATTCCTGAGAACATTGTGTCTGACAGAGGAGTCCAGTTTGTGTCCAGATTTTGGAGGACTTTTTGTTCTAAACTTGGTGTTCAATTGTCTTTCTCCTCGGCTTTTCATCCTCAGACCAATGGACAAACTGAGAGAACAAACCAGACATTGGAGACTTATCTGAGATGCTTTGTGTCTGCTGATCAAGATGACTGGGTCTCTTTTTTGCCTTTGGCTGAGTTTGCTCTTAATAATAGGGCTAGCTCTGCCACTTTGATGTCTCCATTTTTCTGCAATTTTGGGTTTCACCCTCGATTTTCTTCGGGACAGACGGAGGCTTCTTTCTGTCCAGGTGTTGACTCTGTTGTGGAGCTTATGCAGCAGATTTGGGACCAGGTAGTGGAGAGGTTGTCCCTCTCTCAGGAGAGGGCCCAGTGGTTTGCCAACCGGCATAGGACTGATGGTCCTCGGTTTGAAGTGGGGGACTTGGTCTGGTTGTCCTCAAGAAATATCCCTATGAGAGTTGCATCTCCTAAGTTTAAGCCTAGATTCATTGGACCTTATAAGATCATGGAGATTCTTAATCCTGTTTCCTTTCGTTTACTTCTTCCAGGGACATTTAAGATCC
The DNA here is from genome assembly GCA_033576555.1 of Oophaga sylvatica. NCBI lineage: Eukaryota > Metazoa > Chordata > Amphibia > Anura > Dendrobatidae > Oophaga > Oophaga sylvatica. The sequence continues at coordinate 6,585 of JARQOD010011009.1, forward strand.
ATAACGTGTTCCACAAGTCCTTATTGAAGAGGTTTGTCGAGCCAGTGGTTCCTATGGCTGCGCCTCCTGACCCTGTTTTGGTTGAGGGCAATCTGGAGTATGTGGTTGAGAAAATATTGGATTTTCGTTTTTCTAGACGGAAACTCCAGTATTTGGTTAAGTGGAGAGGTTATGGTCAGGAGGACAATTCTTGGGTGTTTGCTTCGGACATCCATGCGAGGAGACTGATCCGTGCGTATCACAGAGCTCATCCTGACCGACCTGGTTGCCCAAGTGAGGGTTCGGTGACCCCTCCTCAAGGGTGGGTACTGTTGTGAATGTGTTAGAAATGAGTTCTGAGCAGAAGCTCCCTCTGGTGGTTGCAGACAGTGCTGAATCATTTAGTGAAGATTGGCAATCAGGAGTTACAGACTGGTCCTATATAAGGGAGGTTCCCTCCCATCAGGGTTGCCGGTGATCAATTGTTCTTGTCTCAACTGTGGTTCCTGGTTCACTTGGAAGCTTGCTGAATCTTGCCTCTTCTCCTGCTCTCAGATAAGACATTTTCTGTTTTTATTTTTGTGCTTGCTTTTTGCATTGCTTCCTGTACTTTTGTGGAGGTCAGCCAGGTCCCCTCCGGGGGCTTGTGCTCCTATCAGTTTGTCTGAGCCACTATTGTTTGTTCATTTGCCTTTTCCAGTTTTTCTTCAGTGGCTGCGGCTTAGTTTTGTTACACCAGAGAACTAATTTAGGTGGTAGAGGTCGTGTGATCTCAGGTGTTTTTGCAATTAGTAGAGTTGGTACTTTTTAGGGTTTTTTGGGATTGCAGTAAGTGTCCTTCCTATCCTTTTCTGTCTAGGAAGATTGGGCCCCAACGTTTGCTCATACTATTTTCTGTCTGTGTCTGTATTTCCTCTTGTCTAACCGCCATTACATGTTTGGGGGCTTCCTATGTTCTTTGGGGATCTGCTCCGGGGCAGATAGCTTTTCCTCTTTCTATCTTTAGGTGTAGTTAACCTCTCAGGCTGTGACGAGGCGTCTAGGACCAACGTAGGTACGCTCCACGGCTGCCTTTAGTTGTGGTGTTAGTCAGGGTACTGCAATCCAGTAGATTCCAACCTCTCTGGTGTATTGCTGTTTTTGCTTGCTCTCCTCAGCTACCAAATCATAACACAGAAGCATCTTACCTGGGCCAAGGAGAAAAAGAACTGGACTTGTTATGATATGGTAGCCGAGGAGGACAGTAACAAAAATAGCCAAGGCAGCCAGTCACCCAGAGTGGTTGGTAACTAATGGATTGCAGACCCCTAAACTAACCGCACAACTAGAAGCAGCCGTGGGACGTACCTACGATGACCTAGATGCCTCGACACAGCCGGAGAGTTAGCTAAGCCTAAAGATAGAAAGGGGAAAGCTAACTGCCCCGGAGTAGCGCCCCAAAGGAATATGTAGCCCCCACACATATATTGGCGGTGAGACAAGATTATTATTATTATTATAGATTTTTATAGCGCCATTTATTCCATGGCTCTTTACCTGTGAAGAGGGGCAAATATAGACAAGTACAGTAAATATGAGCAATACAAGGCACACACAAGTACAGAAGGAGAGAGGACCCTGCCCACAAGGGCTCACAGTCTACAGGGATGGGTGAGGATACACTAGGAGAGGGTAGAGCTGGTCGTGCGGTGGTTCAGTAGACTGATGATCACTGCAGGTTGTAGGCTTGTCGGAAGAGGTGGGTCTTCAGGTTCTTTTTGAAGGTTTCCATGGTAGGCGCGAGTCTGATGTGTTGGGGTAGAGAGTTCCAGAGTATGGGAGAGGCACGGGAGAAGCTTTGTATGCGGTTGTGGGAAGAAGAGATAAGAGGGGAGTAGAGGAGGAGATCTTGAGAGGATCGAAGGTTGCGTGTGGGTATGTATCGGGAGACCATGTCACAGATGTATGGAGGAGACATATTGTGGATGGCTTTGTAGGTCATGGTTAGGGTTTTGAACTGGAGCCTCTGGACGATAGGAAGCCAATGAAGGGCTTGGCAGAGAGGAGAGGCTGGGGAATAACGAGGAGACAGGTGTATTAGTCGGGCAGCAGAGTGCAGGATGGATTGGAGTGATGCCAGAGTGCTAGAGGGAAGGCCAGAGAGTAGGAGGTTGCAGTAGTCGAGGCGGGAGATGATGAGGGCATGCACTTGTGTTTTTGTAGTTTCATGGTCAAGGAATGCACGGATCCGGGAAATATTTTTGAGTTTGAGACTGCAGGAGGAGGCAAGGGTTTGGACATGTGGCTTGAAAGAGAGGGCAGAGTCGAGGATCACTCCGAGGCACCGAGCGTACGGGACTGGGGAATGTGAGCAGCCATTGACGTTGATGGACAGGTCTGGTGGGGGGTAGAGTGAGATGGGGAAAGATGATGAATTCTGTTTTGTCCATGTAGGAAAGATGTGTATCTTCGTACCGTGTTAGCCAGTAGATAGAAAAATATTTAGACTTGAGAGTCCTCAGTGGTTGATACCTTTTAATGGCTAACTGAAAAGATGGTAACAAATTGCAAGCTTTCGAGACTACTCAGGTCTCTTCATCAGGCAAAGACTAATACAACATCTGAAGAATCACATGTTTTGTCCATGATCAGTTTTAGAAAGTGAGCAGAGAAGAAAGCAGAAATATCAGACAGACATTATGGGATTTTGGTCAGTAAGGAGGTGAGGTCAGGTCCAGATAGGTAGATCTGCGTGTCATCGGTGTAGAGATGATACTGAAAACCATGGGATTCTATGACTGTCCCAGGCCGAGGGTGTAGATGGAGAAGAGTAGGGGTCCAAGAACTGAGCCTTGGGGAACACCGACAGACAGGGGGCGAGGTGAGGAGGTGGTGTGGGAGAGGGAGACACTGAATGTTCGGTTTGTTAGATATGATGAGATCCAGGATAGGGCCAAGCCTGTGATGCCAAGAGATGAGAGAATCTGTAACAGGAGGGAATGGTTCCCAGTGTCGAAGGCAGAAGAAAGGTCCAGGAGAAGGAGGACAGAGTAGTGACGCTTGCTCTTGGCGGTTAGTAGGTCATTAGTGACTTTAGTTAGGGCAGTTTCAGTTGAGTGATGCAGTCGGAAGCCTGATTGTAAGCGGTCAAAGAGGGAGCAGGAGGAGAGGTGGGAGGACAGTTCAAGATGGACATGCTGTTCCAGTAGTTTTGAGGCATAAGGGAGAAGAGATATCGGGCGATAGCTAGACACAGAGGATGGGTCAAGGGAGGTCTTTTTGAGAATAGGTGTGATCGAGGCATGTTTGAAGGATGAGGGGAAGACACCATTTGTAAGTGAGAGGTTGAAGAGGTGTGTTAGAGTAGGGGTGAAGACAGTGGCGAGGCTAGGGATGAGGTGGGATGGGAGCGGGTCAAGCATGCAAGTGGTGAGGTGTGATCTTGATAGGAGGGTGGAAAGCTGATCTTCTGTCAAGGTGGAGAAGTTGGTTTTGGAGGAAGAGGGTTGAGCAGCTAAGAGGGGCAATGGGGGCTGTGGGCCAAAGCTTTCTCTGATCGTATCGATCTTCTGCTTAAAGAAAGAGGCAAAGTCTTCAGCAGAAATGAGAGGAGAAGGAGGAGGTGCTGGGGGACAGAGTAGAGAATTGAAAGTGTTGAAGAGCTGTTTAGGGTTGTGAGACAGGGAGGATATGAGAGATGAGAAGTAAGTTTGCTTTGCAGCAGTGAGCGTGGACTTGAAGCTGGTGAGGGACTGCTTGTATGCGGTTAGGTACTCGGCAGAGCTGGATTTTTTCCATCTCCGTTCAGCAACCCTGGAAGCCCGTCTCAGTTCTTTGGTGAGGCTGGTCAGCCAGGGCTGCCTGTTGATTGTACAGGTTTTGCTATGTGTGAGGGGGGCAGCCAAATCAAGTGCTGCTGCTGTTATTGTAGTGTTATAATAGGTGGCAGCAGAATCTGTGTCATGAAGTGAAGATATGTCTGTAAGAGGGAGGAGGGACTCAGAGAGCATTGGTAAATTGAGGTGTTTGAGATTTCTGCGAGGGTGAGTGAGTTTGTGGAGTGGGAGTTGTGCACTAGAAGAGGAGAGAGAAGAGAACATCAGTAGGTTGTTGTCAGACAGGGGAAGGGGTGAGTTAGTGAGATTAGTAAGGGAACAGAGGCAGGTGAAGATAAGGTCGAGCGTGTGACCATCTTTGTGAGTGGCCGCAGAGGACCATTGAGTGAGGCCAAAGGAGGCAGTGAGCGATAAAAGTTTAGAGGCCGCTGGGGTGGAAGCATCAATGGGGATGTGTCACGCTGTATAGCAGATATATATATATGTGATGTCAGTAATCTATATCAAAAGGGCAACATACTATATAACATGCGCATAGATATATGATAACATAGAATTACCTGACAGAATGTCCAGTGGGTCAATACGGAATCCGTTATACGCTGTCTCCGGCTAGAGGGTGACCGGGGTCTATGCTGACCCTAAACTGGGGTCCTAACTAATCCCTCTACCTGGAGGTACTGTTAAAGGTACAGAGGTCCAGGCCACCAGCGTAAACCCTGTCTCCTATCAATCCCTGCCAACTGTAATCTAGTCCTAAAAGAACCCTGATTACCACCAAAGGGAATGAACAGGTAACGGTTAATGAACAGAAAGACATACAAAAAAGACAAGAAATAAAGTAAATAAAGTCTTACATACAACACTCACACACAGTAGGAACACCTAAGGTCTCAGAGATAAACTATAAGCTGTAAGAAGAACAGGCACAAAAAAACAAATATCCAAAAATGAAATAAAAAATCTTTTTGCAAAAATGCATGAAGGTAGTAATAATCATAAGGGTATTTAGTAAACATAATTTTGATCAAAACAATGTACAAGCCATCCCGCCACGTCAAGGCAACCCTCTGTGGGGCAGTCCTACTCTAATATTGAAAACCTTTCCACTTGTCAAGTGACTTAAATGTGAACAAGGGCAGAGGGACTGAACCCACCAGTTGAAGCTCTGGCCAGACAGGATGGATTTTCTCAACTCAGAAAACAGGGCGGTCACACCCTTATATGCACGGAATGCACTATGAACTACATAGAAAACTAGATCTGAACTGAAAAAGTAAGTTAATGTGTATGCAAAATGTAAATGCATATTAACACATGACCATTACACAGAAAAACAGGCACAAAAAAACAAATATCCAAAAATGAAATAAAAAATCTTTTTGCAAAAATGCATGAAGGTAGTAATAATCATAAGGGTATTTAGTAAACATAATTTTGATCAAAACAATGTACAAGCCATCCCGCCACGTCAAGGCAACCCTCTGTGGGACAGTCCTACTCTAATATTGAAAACCTTTCCACTTGTCAAGTGACTTAAATGTGAACAATATGCATTTACATTTTGCATACACATTAACTTACTTTTTCAGTTCAGATCTAGTTTTCTATGTAGTTCATAGTGCATTCCGTGCATATAAGGGTGTGACCGCCCTGTTTTCTGAGTTGAGAAAATCCATCCTGTCTGGCCAGAGCTTCAACTGGTGGGTTCAGTCCCTCTGCCCTTGTTCACATTTAAGTCACTTGACAAGTGGAAAGGTTTTCAATATTAGAGTAGGACTGTCCCACAGAGGGTTGCCTTGACGTGGCGGGATGGCTTGTACATTGTTTTGATCAAAATTATGTTTACTAAATACCCTTATGATTATTACTACCTTCATGCATTTTTGCAAAAAGATTTTTTATTTCATTTTTGGATATTTGTTTTTTTGTGCCTGTTTTTCTGTGTAATGGTCATGTGTTAATATGCATTTACATTTTGCATACACATTAACTTACTTTTTCAGTTCAGATCTAGTTTTCTATGTAGTTCATAGTGCATTCCGTGCATATAAGGGTGTGACCGCCCTGTTTTCTGAGTTGAGAAAATCCATCCTGTCTGGCCAGAGCTTCAACTGGTGGGTTCAGTCCCTCTGCCCTTGTTCACATTTAAGTCACTTGACAAGTGGAAAGGTTTTCAATATTAGAGTAGGACTGTCCCACAGAGGGTTGCCTTGACGTGGCGGGATGGCTTGTACATTGTTTTGATCAAAATTATGTTTACTAAATACCCTTATGATTATTACTACCTTCATGCATTTTTGCAAAAAGATTTTTTATTTCATTTTTGGATATTTGTTTTTTTGTGCCTGTTTTTCTGTGTAATGGTCATGTGTTAATATGCATTTACATTTTGCATACACATTAACTTACTTTTTCAGTTCAGATCTAGTTTTCTATAAGCTGTAAGAGTAAAAACAACTAAGGAGCTCTTAGCTTAAATATTCTCAGAACCGATCCAGTCTGCTAGACTACATGAATGCTTTCACCGGCATCTAACAAGCAGACTGGCAGGTATATGAAGGAATCTAATTAGAACATAATCAAAAGCAGCCGGGCGAGGCTGGACCTAGTCTTAGCAAAGAGCTAGGTAAAATTAACTCCCTCATTACCAAACACAAAGAAACAGCAACTCAGCTGTGAGAAGTCAGAGTGTGTAATCGCGACGATCCTCGTGGCGATACACCCATGACAGTACCCCCCCCTCTACGAGGGGACTCCGGACCCTCAGGGCCAGGTCTGCCCGGGTGAGTTGTGTGAAAGGTCCGAACCAATCGATCTGCGTTAACATCAGACGCAGGGACCCACGTCCTCTCCTCAGGACCATACCCCCTCCAATGAACCAAGTACTGAAGGGATCGGCGACTGAGACGTGAGTCAATGATTTTCGACCCATGAAATTCCACGTTATCATTGACCACCACTGAAGGAGGAGGTAGAGGTGACGGTATGACTGGTGCCACATACTTTTTAAGTAATGACTTGTGAAACACATTATGAATTTTAAACGTAGGAGGGAGGTCCAGACGAAATGCCACAGGATTAATTATGGAACTGATCCTGTACGGCCCGATGAATCTGGGACCCAACCTCCAGGAGGAAACTTTAAGTTTTATATTCCTGGTAGACAACCAAACCAGATCGTTCACCTTCAGATCTAGACCAGAAACTCTCCCCCTATCAGCCATCCGTTTGTAACGGTTCCCCGTAACCTTCAGTCTTAACCGATCTGGAACTATCAGTCTCCCTGGAAGTCCCACAGGGGTGTCCCCCTGAGCCCCCAATACCTCCCCCTCAAGCTCAGAGCATACAGCTGACACTACAACTCCCTCCTGAGGAATAGGAACCGGATCATCCGTCTTCCCGGCCCCTGGGAAAGTACGAGATAAGGCATCAGGAAGCAACTTTATTGAGCAGTCATATGCGCGATGAGGAGGTAACTCTTTACACCCCTCCTCTGAGAACATCTCCCCAAAGTCCTCCAGAAAAAGAGACAAAGTCCTAGGCACAACCGCACCGATGACCGTGCTCATGCAGTTATTCCTGCAAAATTCACCCCACTGGCTTATCTTTCTGGATTGCCAATCAATCACTGGGTTATGTTTAGCCAACCAAGGAAGTCCCAACACAATAGGAGTAGGTAGACCCTCCAACACATAACAAGACAATTGCTCTTTATGTATTGCCCCTACTCGAAGATCTATGTTATGAACAGCTTGTACCAAGCTACCTTGACCGAGAGGTCTAGAATCAATAGAGACTATAGGGACCGGTTTGGCCAATACACTCAGTTGCATACCATGCGCCTGGGCAAACCGAGCGTCCACCAGATTAGCCCCGGACCCACTATCAAGAAAAACAGAAATCCTCTCAGTTCTAGTACCAATCACCACCTCCGCAGGCACGAGAAACTGAGAGGGATTTGGGGACGAAATACACACTCCCAGGTTAACTCCTTTGCTCAAAGAGGCCCGGATGGACACCCCCCAACAAAATGTCCCTCTCTCCCGCAAAAGAAACACCTTCTAGTCTTGCGGCGCACCGCCGATTCCCTCCTACAAAAAGATGTCCCTCCCAACTGCATGGGTTCCTCAGAACAGACCAGGGGAACCTCAGTATAAGGGACTTTAGTAGTAGGTGGAGTCATCACGGGAGGCGGAGTTACCTCGCGTCTTCCCCGAATTCGTCTATCAATGCTAATAGCGAGGGCCATAGCAGCCTCCAGTGATGGAGGAGAATCATACTGAGCCAACACATCCTTTAATTTGTCAGACAACCCTTGACAAAACTGGCTCCTAAGAGCTGGGTCATTCCACTGAGTATCTGTTGCCCATCTACGGAACTCAGAAGAATATTCCTCCGCTGGACGATTTCCTTGCCGTATTTTACGTAACTTTGTTTCAGCAAGGGAAACTCGATCCGGATCATCATATACCAGACCCAGGGCAGTAAAAAATCGATCCACTGACTGGAGATCTGGGGAGCCTGGAGGAATAGAGAACGCCCAAGATTGAGGGTCCCCTTGTAAGAGTGAGATAACAATTCCCACCCTCTGCTCTTCACTCCCAGATGACCGAGGCCGCAGCCGAAAGTACAATTTACATGCCTCCCGGAAAGTAAAAAATTTGTCCCGCCCACCAGTGAACCTGTCCGGAGAGCAACCTTAGGTTCAGATCTGGTTTGCTCCGGGGGAGACAAAACCTTGGACTTAATGTCTGCAAACTCCATGGACAACCCCTGCAACTGCCGGGCCAGCTGGGCTACTGGATCCATGACAGCTGGGGAGAATCTTTAGTATGGCCGGTGAAAATGTCACGCTGTATAGCAGATATATATATATGTGATGTCAGTAATCTATATCAAAAGGGCAACATACTATATAACATGCGCATAGATATATGATAACATAGAATTACCTGACAGAATGTCCAGTGGGTCAATACGGAATCTGTTATACGCTGTCTCCGGCTAGAGGGTGACCGGGGTCTATGCTGACCCTAAACTGGGGTCCTAACTAATCCCTCTACCTGGAGGTACTGTTAAAGGTACAGAGGTCCAGGCCACCAGCGTAAACCCTGTCTCCTATCAATCCCTGCCAACTGTAATCTAGTCCTAAGAAGGACCCTGATTACCACCAAAGGGAATGAACAGGTAACGGTTAATGAACAGAAAGACATACAAAAAAGACAAGAAATAAAGTAAATAAAGTCTTACATACAACACTCACACACAGTAGGAACACCTAAGGTCTCAGAGATAAACTATAAGCTGTAAGAGTAAAAACAACTAAGGAGCTCTTAGCTTAAATATTCTCAGAACCGATCCAGTCTGCTAGACTACATGAATGCTTTCACCGGCATCTAACAAGCAGACTGGCAGGTATATGAAGGAATCTAATTAGAACATAATCAAAAGCAGCCGGGCGAGGCTGGACCTAGTCTTAGCAAAGAGCTAGGTAAAATTAACTCCCTCATTACCAAACACAAAGAAACAGCAACTCAGCTGTGAGAAGTCAGAGTGTGTAATCGCGACGATCCTCGTGGCGATACACCCATGACAGGATGTTGATGTCAACCATGATGATAGTGGGGATGTCAACAGAGAGGAAATGGAGCAGCCAGGTGGTGAAGTGATCGAGATGGCAAGTTCTGGGGGGCGGTAGATGACAGCCAGCTGGAGGGGAGTAGATGCGGACGGAATGCACCTCAAATGAGGGAATAGTAGCGGAGGGGGATGAAATACAAATGCAGGCAGAAAATAGAGTAAGCAAACGCTGGGGCCCAAAACTGTCTAGATAGGAGAGGACAGAAAAGAATACTTTCTGCAATCCAGCAAAACCCTAGGAAAAATTCCAACACTTCTTATTCCAAAAAATACTGAGACCACACGATCAATCCCCGCTATATCAGAACTGTGGTGTGAACAGGTAGCTACCCAGCAGCCACTGAAATAACAGGGACTGAACAAAAGAACCGAGACAACTGAGAAACAAAGACCAGCACATGCCCCAGCAGGGGGACCCGGCTCACCTCACTCAGAATGCAGAAAAACAAAAGAAAACAAAACCAAAGAAACAGGCAAGAAATAGCTTATCTGAAAGTTGCAGGAGACCGCAGAACGCTGACTTCCAAACTGGACCAGGAATAGACAACTAATCACCGGCAAGGATCATGGGAAAGTTACTCCCTTAAATCTCCCCAGTCATCACTCCCAGATTGCCAATCGTCCACAGCTGAATCCTCAGCTGAAGGCCTCTGTCCGTCAAGGCAGCTTCATTAATATCAACAGCCACCAGAGGGAGCCCCAACTCAGAATCCATAGCACTCACAACAGGACTGTTGCTCCGTGGTCCAAGGTATTGTTTTTAGATGAAAGTAAATTTTGCATTTCATTTGAAAATCAAGGTCCCAGAGTCTGGAGGAAGAGTGGAGAGGCACACAATCCAAGCTGCTTGAGGTCTAGTGTGAAGTTTCCACAATCAGTGATGGTTTGGGGAGCCATGTCATCTGCTGGTGTAGGTCTGCTGTGTTTTATCAAGACCAAAGTCAGCGCAGCCGTCTATCATGAAATTTTAGAGCACTTTATATTTCCCTCTGCCGACAAGCGTTTTGGAGTTGAAAATTTCATTCTCCAGCAGGACTTGGCACCTGTCCACACTGCCAAAAGTACCAATACTTGGTTTAAAAACAACAGTATCACTGTGTTTGATTGGCCAGCAAACTCACCTGACATTAACACCATAGAGAATCTATGGGGTATTGTCAAGGGGAAGATGACAGACACCAGACCTAACAATGCAGACGAGCTGAAGGCTGCTATCAAAGTAACCTGGGCTTCCATAACACCTCAGCAGTGCCACAGGCTGATCGCCTCCATGCTACACTGTATTGAGTGCATTTAGTGAACATACATTTCAGTAGCGCAATATTTTGGATTTTAAAATAATTTTTCAAGCTGATGTTACAAAGTATTCTAATTTACTGAGATAATGACTTTTAGGTTTTCATTGGCTGTAAGCCATAATCATCAACATTAACAGAAATAAACACTGTAGCATCCCAGACTATCTGTGGACGGGGATTACTCGCTTGGTTGGTCGTTGAGGCATACGCTGGGACACTCAGGTTAAACAAGTCTATTCGGTTTAATTAAAGTACAGCATAAACCGCTCCTCAGGAACCTAGTAGCATGCAGCTGCCAGTACAATGTCCTTTAAACATTCAGCTTTATAGAATAAACACAGTCTCTCACTGAGCCCGGTCAGCATAGCACAGACTCCTGTCCGTTACCTGTTGGTGTCGGTCACAAAGGTTCCCGGATGCCTCTTCTCCTCAGAGGTATCCCACAAACATTTCTCTAGCATGGACACAGTCTCTCATTGACCCCGGTCAGTATCACTCACGGCAGAACGTCCACTCCGGAGGTATCTCACAGACCTCCTTCCTTTGGCTCTGACTAGCCAGCACTGCCTCAGACCATTCTGGCATGCCCAACCTGGACACATGGAGATCTGTCCACTCTGACAGATTCCCAACCACTCTCATGTGCTCCACACACCTCCATTACATAGCTTGTAACCCCAGGTGAGGTATGGATCACATGGGCTGGTCACATGGTCATAAATTTCTTTACTTACAAGTTGAGTGCCAAGTTTATTTCTTTATCTATTTGTGGTTGGGCTCCTACTTGTGCACCAATATACAGCAGTGCCACGCTTTATTTTTCATAGTTCTGCACCCTTTCGTGAGCACGCCGTCATCATGACCTCCAATGTCTTTTCATACAATACTGATGAAAGAAGTAATATCTTGTCTAAGTTGCATCTCTCTAGCGATTTTCTCAAGACGCCTCCACAAGAAGCCAGAGGGAGAGACCTGGAACGTGAACTACGTCACCAGGTTAACTACGAACTACATTACGCCACCTTATCCGAATACCTTCGGGTCAACATGATTCCTTGGGGTTTACGAGTCTCCCTACGTCCAACCTTATTCAGTGACTCAACAGAATACTGCACGAAGTTCGAGCAGATCCTGAACAAATGTTCACTTGATATTATGACCTTGACCGCCGAACACCTTCAAGGAGCAATAGCTGTGACCAAGGACAGAATTACCAATATTGAAACCCAGTTATCAACTGCAGGTACGACTGAAGAATTAACCAATATGAAAGAACGTATTAAAAATAACATTGAACAACACAAACGCGATACTGAGAACAGAAAAAGATTGAAATTCCAAAGAGATACTGAAGATTACGACAACAACAGGGTTTACCAATGGTTGAGCAAATCCAGTTCTAGACAGTTTAATACAAGAACTGACTTTCACTTTTCTAACGATCCTTCTACCTCAGGTTCTGAATCCGATAGACGTGATTTCCAAACCAGACCTAGTTGTTTTTTAGGTCAAAGACGCCGACAAAGAAGAAGAGGACCCGCAGAGGGCACGGACAGAAGACATATGGACTTCACCCGAACAACACGCTCACAGGTAATTACCCTTTGGTAGTGAATATATCATCACGCACCCTCAGTATCGCCGAACATAACCTGCTACAGAAGGGACTCTCTTTCTGTCCCTCGTATAAATTCGATACCTTCACCATGGACATGGATCTCCATCGATTCTACCGCCGATTAAGACTATCGGCCCATTTTGCAACGGCTCCTGATTCATCATTACCAATTAAGAGTACACCCGAATGTATGATTTCAGTGTCAGATTTTGGTCTAAGGAATAAGAGCACATTCCGACCCCCACATAACTCACGTGCCATTGAAACTTTTATTAATTTCATTAATACAGCCTTCTTGAAACTTAGACACGACATGGATACCGGTAAACTCCATTACCCACCTAATCTCTTACCAACAGATTTTCAGGCACTACAAACCCTTAGACAGGACGATAACATCATTATTAAACCCGCCGACAAAGGTGGCGCCATTGTTGTAATGGACAAAACCGCCTATGTCACTGAAGTCACTCGACAGTTGTGTAATGAAAATACATATATCAAACTACCTATGAATCCTACTAGTGAATACAAATCACTGATTGATCAAACTTTAACACATTATGTGAACTTGGGTGTCATCGATTCAAAAACACAGGAGTTTCTCACCACCAGAGATCCGATAACTCCTGTGTTTTATATCCTACCCAAGATCCATAAAAATCTGGAGAACCCCCCAGGTAGACCGATAGTGGCCTCTACTGAATCCCTACTATCGCCACTATCTATTTTCCTGGAGAAAATTCTTACACCGTTGACACGGAAGGCACCATCTTATCTTCTCGATACGGGACATTTCCTTCAGACAATCACTAATCTAGGCACAGTACCAGCCAATGCTATTCTTGTATCTTTAGATGTCAAAGACCTATACACTTCGATCCCTCACCAAAAGGGCATATCCTGTACTAGACACCTCCTTCACTCATCTGATAAGTCTCCTGAAATCATAGATCTATGCACACAATTACTAACCATAGTTCTTACTAAAAACTTTTTTATGTTTGGAGACACATATTATCTACAAATGAAAGGGACCGCAATGGGCTCGAACGTAGCCCCGCCTTATGCAAATAGCTACATGGCGGCCTTTGAGGAAGAGGTTGTTTACCCTAACTCCACATTTAAACAATATTGTAGAGTTTGGAAACGCTTTATTGATGACATCTTTTGCATTTGGACTGGCACTGAAGATACACTGTTGGACTTCTTTAATATACTCAATACAGCTTGGCCAGAACTGACATTCACTATTACTCATAGTCGAGATCAAGTCAGTTTTCTAGACACTGTAGCGCCCGCGTCCCTGCCTGCTGCCAGACAGGGACGTCGCTCTCCTCACCTGCGCTCAGCGTCCTCAGTGCTCCCAGCCTCCTCTGCGCCTCTGGCATCCTCGGCGTCCTCCTTCCGCCCTGCTGGTCCCGCGCGCTCCTTCCCTGCTGCTGGCCTTAGGGCGCGCGCCCGCACCCTCCCCCGCTCTTAAAGGAGCCGCGCGCATTTTCCAAATCAGTCTCCAGCCAATGCTGGTGGACTCCACCCTATATTAAGGGCTTCCTCCTTAATGGAGGTGCCCGAGCAATGTTTTTCTGTGCAGTCTAACTCTGCTTCAGCCATCAGCTCCTGTTTCCAGTTGCCTGCCTGTTACCTGTCTGTTTGCCTGTCGGCCATCTGACTGCAGCTCTATCCAGAGGTTCGGACATCTTCAGCAGAGATCCCCGGCTGTTGCCTGCTCACCTGGGAGCGATCATCTGCCATCCGACTGCAGCTCTATCCAGAGGTTCGGACATCATCTGCGGAGATCCCCGGCTATTGCAGAGACTCTTGCCTGCTCACCTGGGAGCGATCATCTGCCATCCGACTGCAGCTCTATCTAGAGGTTCGGACATCATCAGCAGAGATCCCCGGCTATTCCAGAGACTCTTGCCTGCTCACCTGGGAGCGATCATCTGCCATCCGACTGCAGCCTACCAGGAGGCTCCACCAGCTCAGGTCGTATATGCCTGTTTGTCTAGAGACTGCCTTGGTCACTTACCGTGACAAACCTGCCTGTCTAGAGACTGCCCTGGTCACTTGCCGTGACAACCTGCCTGCCCAGAGACTACCCTGGTCACTTGCCGTGACAAACCTGCCTGCCCAGAGACTGCCCTGGTCACTTGCCGTGACAACCTGCCTGTCCAGAGACTGCCCTGGTCACTTGCCGTGACAACCTGCCTGTCCAGAGACTGCCCTGGTCACTTGCCGTGACAACCTGCCTGTTCAGAGACTGCCCTGGTCACTTGCCGTGACAACCTGCCTGCCCAGAGACTGCCCAGGTCACTTGCCGTGACAACCTGCCTGTCCAGAGACTGCCCAGGTCACTTGCCGTGACAACCTGCCTGTCCAGAGACTTCCTTGGTCACTTATTGTGACAACCTGCCTGTCCAGAGACTGCCTGGCTAATTGCCGTGATTCCCTGTCCTATTCCCGGATGCCACCCGCTCTCTTGCAAGTAAATTGTCTTGTATAATAAAGCTTAGTGGTTCCACCAACCAGACCCGTTTCCGTCAGTGGTTCCACCTACCAGACCCGGTACAGTTTGCTCGGGCCATGGAACCCGGTGGCACCCAAACCCCTTCACTTCCGGAACTGTGTCATGAGCTGTCTCGCCAGAGGTCTCAACAGGAGGCTATCTTGGGTCACCTGCGGAACGTCAATTCCCGCTTGGACACTCTGAATCGATCACCAGCAACCACCGCTGGAGCCATGACTCATAATCCGGCAGTCCCGCTGACTCCCAATTCCGTGGTTTCCATTCCCGGTCCCCGACTTTCAGCTCCTCCTAGGTATGGAGGCGACCCTGTTATGGCTCGGGGTTTCATTAACCAGTGCACCCTGCATTTCGAACTCCTGGCACACCAGTTTAATTCTGACCGGGCCAAAATTGCCTTCATCATGTCCCATCTCACCGGAGAGGCTCTGGCCTGGCTTAATCCTCTCTGGGAGAGAGAAGATCCTCTGGTGTCAGACCTGCCTGCTTTTCTCTCGGCCTTCCGGAGCGTATTCGACGAACCTGGACGGAAGACCTCCTCTGCATCATCTCTGTTGCGTCTCCGTCAGGGAAGTCTCACCGTTGGTCAATATGCCATACGGTTCCGTACTCTAGCCTCAGAACTGGCTTGGGACAATGAAGCTCTAATTTCGGTCTTCTGGGAGGTCTGTCCGGCCGTATTAAAGACGAACTTGCCGGTCGGGACATTCCAACCTCGCTTGATGATTTAATAAATCTTGCCAATCGGATTGATCTACGGTTCCAGGAACGAGCCAAAGAGGTCACCCGTGAAAAAAAGTTTCCTCATTTAACCCCTTCCGTTTCTCCCCAGGTGCACACTGCTGAGCCTATGCAGGTCGACCAGACCAAGATGGTCAAAGCCCGTCAGGACTCACGCCGTGCCGAGAAAAGTTGCTTCTACTGCGGCAGTAAGGAGCACTGGATCCGAACCTGTCCGGAGAGGTCGGGAAACGCCTGTGTCTAGGTTCGCTCGGAGAGGTCAATCTAGACAAAAATAAATCCTCTTCATCTCTGCTGCTCTCGGTCTCAATTCTTCTCGGTAAGAACCGTTACTTCGAGATGGCCCAACTTGATTCTGGAGCAGCTGGGAATCTCGTGTCACAGGCTCTAGTAGAGAAGTATCGCATTCCCACCAAACCTCTTGTTGAACCAGTATCTGTTGCTGCTGTGGATGGGGGTCTCCTACCTCGTCCCATCCGACTTATCACCGAAGCCATAACCCTGCAGGTGGGAATGTTGCATTCTGAGAGCATCTCATTTCATGTTCTGCCTGGACTCTCTCATGCTTTCTTACTAGGTCTGCCTTGGCTCCAAAAGTATGCACCTGTGCTTGACTGGCAGAATGGAGAGATTCTTCGCTGGGGACAGGACTGTCATAAAACGTGTCTGGTGCCTGTTCATCCCGTCTGTCCTTCTCCTACTCCTGCTAATCTACCAGGACTCCCGATTCCATATTGGTCATTTGCTGATGTCTTCAATAAAAAGGAAGCAGAGACATTACCCCCGCATAGACCATATGATTGCCCGATCGACCTGCTACCCGGTACCACGCCTCCCGTGGGCGTATTTACCCGTTGTCCGCTGCTGAGACCAGGTCGATGTCCGAATATATCGAGGAGAACTTAGCAAAAGGATTCATCCGGAAATCTACCTCCCCAGCGGGAGCAGGTTTCTTCTTCGTAAAAAAGAAGGACGGATCTCTCCGTCCCTGTATTGACTACAGAGGCCTAAATTTGATCACGGTGAAGAATAAGTACCCTCTTCCGCTCATTCCAGAATTGTTTGATCGTCTTAGAGGGGCTAGAGTCTTCACCAAACTAGATCTTCGTGGATCATACAACCTGGTTCGTATCCGTCGAGGAGATGAATGGAAGACGGCATTCAACACCCGGGACGGCCACTACGAGTACTTGGTGATGCCCTTTGGTCTCTGTAATGCTCCAGCAGTCTTTCAGGAGTTGGTCAATGACATCTTCCGGGACCTCCTCTACTCCTGCGTTGTGGTGTACCTTGACGACATCTTGGTCTTCTCTCCGGATCTTCAGTCTCACCGGAGGGATGTTCGTCAGGTTCTGCTCAGGCTCAGGCAGAATCACCTCTTCGCCAAATATGAGAAGTGCCTCTTTGAGCAGACATCGCTTCCGTTTCTGGGCTACATCATTTCTCAGACAGGCCTACGAATGGATCCGGAGAAATTGTCTGCCATCGAGAAGTGGCCCCGACCGGAGGGGTTGAAGGCCATTCAGCGGTTCCTGGGATTTGCCAACTATTACCGTCTCTTCATACCGCACTTCTCTTCCAGGACTGCGCCAATCTCCGCGCTCACCCGCAAGGATGCTAACCCCAAACAGTGGACGCCCGAAGCAGAGGAGGCCTTCCTTTCTCTAAAACAGGCCTTCTCTTCCGCTCCAGTGCTGCATCGCCCGGATGGCAACAAGCAGTTCTTCCTGGAGGTGGACGCTTCCTCTGCTGGAGCCGGAGCGGTACTTACCCAAAAAGCTTCATCCGGGAGGATGGTATCCTGCGGTTTCTTCTCCAAACTCTTCTCCTCCTCCGAGCGCAACTACTCCATAGGAGACCGAGAGTTATTGGCCATCAAGTTGGCATTGGAGGAGTGGCGTTACCTACTCGAAGGGGCTCTTCATCCGGTAATCATTTACACGGACCACAAGAATCTGGCATACCTCCAGCATGCCCAGAGACTTAACCCTCGCCAAGCCCGGTGGTCCTTGTTTTTTGCCCGCTTCGATTTTCTTTTGCATTTTCGCCCAGCTGACAAAAACATCAAGGCGGATGCCTTGTCTCGGTCTTTCCTGGTGTCGGATCTCGAGGAGGAACCTAAGCATATCATCGATCCCGCCAGAGTGATGCAGGTGGCTCCCGTGAGTTTAAATCGTCTCCCTCCTGGTAAGACGTTCGTATCAGAAACTGATCGGAAGAGAATCCTACATTGGGGTCATTCATCTAAACTCGCTGGCCACGCTGGTCAAAAAAAGACCCTCCAACTCATTACCCGGCATTATTGGTGGCCTACCCTGCACAAAGACGTAATAGACTTTGTTTCTGCCTGTGTTTCCTGTGCCCGCAACAAAGTTCCGAGACACCTGCCTACCGGCCGTCTTCTTCCGCTTCCTGTACCCGCTGCCCCCTGGCAGCATATAGCCATGGACTTCATTACTGATCTTCCCGTCTCTGCTGGTTGTACAGTCATTTGGGTGGTCACTGACCGCTTTTCCAAGATGGCTCACTTCATTCCTCTGCCAGGTCTTCCGTCTGCACCCGAGTTGGCTAAAGACTTTATCCGCCACATCTTCCGTCTTCATGGTCTGCCTCGTCACATTGTGTCGGATCGTGGGGTTCAGTTCACCTCACGTTTCTGGAGAGCCACTTGTAAGTTGCTAGACGTCACCCTGGATTTTTCCTCCGCTTACCACCCACAGTCCAATGGACAAGTTGAACGAATAAATCAGAATTTGACCAGTTATCTTCGACACTTCGTTAATGCCCACCATTCTGACTGGGTGGAGCTCCTGCCTTGGGCCGAATTCTCCTACAATAATCATGAGAGCGAATCTTCCACCAAGTCTCCGTTTTTTGTAG
>JARQOD010011010.1:0-25076 GCA_033576555.1 Oophaga sylvatica
CAATTTCGATACAATATTTTTAGATATCGAGCAATATCGCTCAACACTAGTGTACATTTACACACTTCTGCATACACACGGAAACAAGGGAGAGCTCTGTTGGGAGAAATGTTCAGGGAGATGGGAGAGCTCTGTTTGCAGCAGTGAGCTCTGCTGATTAGAGCTCTGCCCATTTGCACAGCATGAAAAACACACTGGTTTTACGTGCTCATTCTCAGACATGAAACTTGTGTAAGTAGATCAGTTTGCCTAAAAGTCCTCACAACTGTTGGCCAAAGAGGCTAGTCAGACTACCCAAACCCATGAATGTCCTGAAAATGGAGTTAAGTCACATCTTCTCTGTCCTCTCCAGGAAAGTTTTGAAAACTAAATAAAGAGAAATAACAGATTGTCAAGCAAAAAAAGTCTTCTGAGTATCACATCCAAAGCAAAAATCCAGCCAGTGAGACTCTGCACTTCAACAGCTAAAAATTTTTAAGGGTAGTTTCACACTAGCGTATGGCTGAGCTGCGTAGGGTTGCGGACTATCTCCGTGAAGCTCCGCCCACCGCTGCCCCTCCTCCGGTCAGCTCCGTCTATGCCTGCAAGCGGCCTGCATGCGGCCTGCGTACCTATATTTAACATTAGAAACACAGGCCATGTAGATGTATGCGTTTGCCACCACATGCGTTGTCGTTACCGGAAAAAAATGCAACATGTTGTGTTGGGCGCAGGTCGCCTCACCGTCAAAACGATGCATGCGGCGGCAAACGCATACGTCTACATGACCTGCGTTCCTAATGTTAAATATAGGTACGCAGGCCACATGCAGGATGCTTGTGGGCATAGGCGGAACTGACCGGAGGAGGTGTGGCGGTGGGCGGAACTTCACGGAGGAAGTCCACAGCCCTACGCAGCTCAGCCATTAGTGTGAAACTAGCCTAATCTGGCTCATTTCCTGCCAGCTATCGGCCTAACAGACAATATCGTAGCTGAAAGTCTGATAGCCAACCATAATTTTCTAATTTCTTCATAAACTTGACCAAAACTATCAGATTTTTACACAAGTACTAAAGACTCAAAAACATTAAACTTTGTCATTTTTTATTGAGGTCAGTAATTCCAGATCACATGAGTGGTAAAATGTATGCAAACCTTTGATTTCAGTAACTGGTCTGACCCCACCATGTGCAGCTATAACTGCAACAAAACATTTTTGGTAATTCTTGAGTAGTCCTGCACATTTTTGACCAAAACATTTCTATATGATTAAGGACAGGACTTTGACTTGATGATTCCAAAACTTTAACTTTTCTCTTCTTTGTCCATTGTTTTGTAGAATTATTTGTATGCTGCATGATCCACGTTCTCTTGAGATTCAGCTCATGGACTGATGTCCTGACACTTTTCTTTAAAATTTGCTGTTAAAATTCATAATTCATTGGTCCATTCGTGATGGCAAAATGTCTTGCCCATGATACAGCAAAACAGGCCCAATTCGTGATGCAACCACCATGTTTTTTCCCAGATTTTTGACAGTGTTTTCTATGCTGTAATGCTGTAGTGCTTCTCTTTTAAACCCCAAAGCTCAAGTTTAGTCTCATCCATTCACATAACTTTATCCAGTAGTCTTCTGTGATGTCCATGTGATCTTTAGCAAACAGCAGATGTGCAGAAATATTCTTTTTTGAAAGAAGTGGCTTTCTTTTTGCAATTTAGACTTGCATGCTACTGTTGTTATGTTTCTGCCTGATGGTGCATTCATGAACACTAAAGGGGATCTATAAAGGTATTGAGGGGTGCTCACTGCACTCTTTTATGTAGGTGCTCTGGAGAATGAATAAGTCAAAAAATTATAAACTCCGGCACTCTAGAATGTTCCAGTTTATTTTGAAAAGAATCCACAAGATTATTATAGTCAGCAGACCCAAAAAGTAATACAAACAGCTATAGATCAACATTTCGGAGTAATAGCCTTTTTCAAGAAATGTCTGTTTCTGGGCATGTGAAAGTCTCCGGGTGACTGAGTCTGGGATCAGCGTGACAGGTACATTTTTGACTAAAGAGGACCTGTCACCCCATTCATTATGCCCAAATCACGGGCAGCATGTGACACGCCCACCAGGGCCGTGCAGTACTCGGAACCGGGTCGGACAGTTCTTTGGGGAAGTAACGGGACCGTGACCCAACTCCGTGAACCTGGCTGTGCTATAAAATGGGGAATATGTATATGGGATTTAACGTGATGCCACCTGTGGTGTTCGGCAACAGATGGCCGACGCTGCTAAAGCAGACCACTGGGGCTGATGGTGACTCAGCTGAGATGGTTCTGCTCCCCACATGTGGACTGGGGCCCCAGGGCTACCAGTTCTGTTTATGTCAGGCTTCATGTACCTTGTGGTGCAGGACTCAGGGCACAAGATATCACTGGAGTACACAAGGACTGTAGTTTTCTTTTCCTTTACTTGATGGTTGATAATACAGACCGGGGCACTGGTAACAGATCGTGATGGAGAGCAGGGCAGCCTGAAAGCAATTTTGGATACACCTGGCCAGGTAGGTACAGAACCCTTCCTTCTGTGCTGTCCTCCCTTTTTTCCTCGCTGCCTAACAGTTCATCTTCCTGTTGCAAACTGTCTCTCTCTTTTTTAAAAACAAACCATTGCCCGCATGGCAAGCAGCTTGAGCCTATCACAGGTGCCACTCCTTTGTGTCGGCTTCAGGCTCTGGTATGCTGCTGTGCTACCGGGTATTAGATCGGGCCAGGAGACCTGCAGTCCCCTGCCCGGGACTGTCCGGATTTAGCTGCCAGAACTTCAGTACCCGAGCAACCTCTGATTCCGGTATCCTGTCCCTAGCGCTCAGCTCTGGGGCAAGTTTAATCACAGCTCCACTCCCCAGGTTCTGCTCGACTTCTCTCCTACTGACATCTGGTAAGGGGACCTCTCCTTGCTTTCAGGCATGACATTGCTCCCTGTGAGGGAGGCAATGTCACTGTGGCAACCGGACTCCTGGGGTGCCACACATGAATCAGAGCTTGACTACAACCAGGTAAATATTTCTCTGAAAAGCGCCCTCTGGGACCATTGCCAAAGATGAGACTAGCCCACCTCTGTACTGGCTGACTTATCACTGCAAATCTTCAGGTAATTGACAGGTCTCTCACATAGTGAAAGACCTGTCGATTACTTCCAGCAGACCTGGAAAAAGGCATCTGGGGCCAGAGCCAGACTAGTATACTTATGGTCTTCAGCCAGATCTTTAAAGTATATTTTTTCTTTAACATCGAAGCCTTTCTGAGAATAATTTACATGGTTA
This sequence comes from Oophaga sylvatica, assembly GCA_033576555.1. Lineage (NCBI taxonomy): Eukaryota > Metazoa > Chordata > Amphibia > Anura > Dendrobatidae > Oophaga > Oophaga sylvatica. The sequence goes on from JARQOD010011010.1 coordinate 3,298, forward strand.
CAAAAGTGCAGCCAGGCTTTGACTCATGTTACCCATGGTTTGGGCGACATGAATCAGGTCACAGGCTCTCTTTAACATTAGCTAACAAGACAGAGGTCCTTCAGTTGTAACCTCTAGATACTATGAGTTCCTTTGGGACTTCACAGACTATGATACGCTTTGCTCTTGAAGCGACCTTTGTTGGTCAAACACTTCTTGGGAAGTTAAGAATGGATTTGAATTTCTTCTATTAATCCACAATCTGTATGACTGTAGATAGAAGGATCCCAAACTTTTTTTGATCTTTTTTGATAACTCCCCATACTTTAAATGAAATAGGTCACCCACTCACATTTGATTGTCACCCTGCTGATTAAAAACACTGACTAAACATCTTTAATTTCACTTTTAACTTATTTGCCAATCCCAAAGGTTCACATACTTTTGCCTCTTACAGACATGTAATATTGGATTATTTATCTAAAAAAGTGACAAAGTCAAACATGTTTAATCTAGTGTGTGAAAATGTGTTTTGCCTCATCAGGGCCAGAACAGTTTGCCATCATTGATTGAACAGTGAATTCTGAAATTTTAAACAAATTTGACAAATATAATTTTCTCTTTTTTTTCAAAATTGTGGCAAACTAATTGCACTCCTACTATTGTTATGGGTCTGCGGAACACACCAAATATATAATGTAGAAAGGTGCGTTCGCAGCCCGGGGTCCACCGTGCAAGCGGAGCCTGCTGCTAGTAAAAATGGCGCGAGAAGCAAACTCTGTTATCCCGCAGAGTCACCAACATAAACGCCGTAATGCGCTGTGGCAATAAGTGCGAACTCTGTTACTCCACAGAGCCGTTAGAAGGAGAGCCTCAGCGCTATATGGCGATGTGTGCGCACTCACTAGACACAACTGAGTGGCAAAGAAAACACGCTAGGGCGCTGACTAGCGTTGAAAGCAAACCCTGTTTCGTCACAGGGCCGCTGAGAAAAAGCACTGTGTCCTGTAAGGCTCTCAGGTACACAGTTAAGTGCTAAGCGTACATAAAGCGTGATCATGTGCTAATGTCCTCGCGGGAGTCACCCGCAATCTATGGTGTCTGAACGCCAGACCCTGAATATGGCAATCAAAACTCCTCACCGGTTATGCCGGTAATCTAGGGCATCTAGGACACCGACCCTGACCAGCTACCATACCAAACTCCTCACCGATTAAGTCGGTATTCTAGTGGCTTATTTCAGCCGGGTCCCTATCCACACATACACATGCCCACACTGGCGCATAGCATACAATGGTTGATATTAGCGCATGGCGGCCCAGCCATGCTACCCTTTTATAGCAACAGCTACAGGACCTTCCAGGAACAAGGACCAATGAGAAACTGTTACAAACACATGTAGCTACATGACCTTCCTGGCGGACCAATAGGAGCCGCTGCAGCACCTGAACATGTGACCCCTGATCTCCAATGAGAGATCTCACTCTGGGCATGCTCAGAAGGGAAAACGCAGGACTTTGTCCCAAAGACGTCTGCTCCAGCACTGGCTATAATAGCAGATCCAGGAAAGGCAGCAGCAAGTCACTGCACAGTAGTGGAGTGGGCAAGACGCTTGGACCGATGTCTCTGCTGAGCAGACTCCACTGCGGCCACAGATGAATGGGAGACCGCAGCGGGACGGGTTCGAGACTCCCCTTGTGCAGCAGCGGGAAATCGAACCCTAACATTACGCCCCCCTTCTTTGGGCCTCGCTGCGCTCAAAGGCAGCGATGAGCTGCGGAGCGTGAACATGCTCAGCAGGCTCCCAGGATCTATCCTCAGGCCCATAACCCCTCCAATCCACCAAATAAAATTTTTTACCTTGCACCCAACAATGGCGTTCACCTCATGATCGTCGGTAGATGAACCCGACGTCCCGACAGATGACTCGGAAAACCGGGAAATGGCCACGGGTTTCAAGAGGGACACGTGAAAGGTGTCAGTGATACCAAGGCAAGGTGGAAGGGCTAGGCGGTAAACCACCGGGTTCAACTGCTCAAGAACTTTAAAGGGGCCCAAAAAGTGAGGTGCCAACTTGGTGGACTCTACCCGCAGCCTGATGTTTCTGGCAGAAAGCCACACTAGGTCACCTGGAGCAAATGTAGTAGCGGGGCGCCGATGGGCATCGGCCGAAGACCTCATCCTCTCTTTGGAGGCCTGAATGGCATCCTGAGTGCGGTCCCAAATGTCCCGTGCCTCCACAGCTCAGTCTGCCACCCTGGAATCGGCGGAAGACACGGGCATAGGCACTGGTACCCGCGGATGCTGACCGTAGTTCAGGAGGAATGGGGTCTGTCCGGTGGAGTCAGCCACAGCATTATTTAGAGAGAACTCAGCCCACGGTAGCAAGGATGCCCAGTCATCCTGCCTGGCAGAGACAAAATGTCGCAAGTATGTGACCAAGGTCTGGTTGGCCCTCTCTACCAACCCATTCGTCTCGGGATGGTATGCAGAGGAGAGATTCAACTCAATGCTGAGTAGACGACACAGCTCTCTCCAGAACCGAGACGCAAACTGGGGACCTCGATCACTGACAATTTTGTCTGGCATACCGTGTAGGCGGAAAATATGCCTAATGAATAATGCTGCCAAGGCCCGTGCAGACGGTAACCGTGGTAACGGCACTAAGTGCACCATTTTGGAGAAGTGGTCGGTTATCACCCAGATGATGGTGCAGCCCCGAGACTTGGGTAAGCCCACCACAAAATCCATCCCGACCATCTCCCAAGGCCTGTCTGCCACCGGTAAAGGAAAAAGTAACCAGCTGGCCGTTGTCGAGGGGACTTATTCTTGGCGCAGGAGACGCACGCCTGAACGTATTCCCTGACGTCACGGGCCATCTGCGGCCACCAGTATGTCCTCGCCAGCAACTCAGAAGTCCTTTTGGTCCCAAAATGTCCACCCACCCTGGATGAATGTGCCCAAGAGAGTACCTCCGGTCGCAAATTGGTGGGCACAAAAGTCTTGCCCGAAGGCACAGACTCAAGCGAAACCGGAGCCACCGTTCTTAGGCTTTCTGTGGGGACAATCAGCCGAGGCTCCTCCTCCACCTCCTCAGAGGACACCACGGAGCGGGATAGAGCATCTGCGCGAATGTTCTTCTCACCGGAGAGGAAATGGAGGGTGAAATGGAACCGGGAGAAAAACAAGGACCATCTGGCCTGATGGGAATTTAGCCGCTGGGCTGTCTGCAAATACACCAAGTTCTTGTGGTCTGTGAACACTTGGAAGGGGAAGCGAGCCCCCTCCAGAAGATGTCGCCACTCGGAGAAGGCCAACTTCATAGCCAGTAACTCCCTGTCCCTGATGGAATAATTCCTCTCTGCTGGTGTAAAGGTTTTGGAAACGAAGAAACAGGGATGCTTCCGACCCTGGGCATCCTTTTGAAAAAGGACTGCTCCAGCACCAACAGAAGAGGCATCCACCTCTAAGATAAACGGTTTATCGACATCGGGGCGATGTAAGATGGGAGCACTGGCGAAATGCGACTTGATGGAGGAGAACGCCTTGGTGACCTCCTCTGACCACAACTTGGGATTAGCTCCCTTCTTGGTGAGGGCTACCAAGGGAGCTACCAAAGTGGAGAAGTGGGGAATGAATTGGCGATAGTAGTTAATGAACCCCATAAAGCGCTGCACCGCCTTAAGGGAGTGGGGTTCTTGCCAATCCATCACAGCCTGTAGTTTGGTAGGATCCATAGCCAATCCCTGCGTGGAGATGATATAGCCAAGAAAAGGTAGAGACTCCTGCTCAAACATGCACTTCTCCAACTTCGCATATAGGGAATTTGCTCGCAAGAGGTCGAAGACCTTGCAGACATCTCTCCGGTGGGAGGCCATATCTGGAGAAAAGATGAGAATGTCATCCAGATAGACTACCACCGAGGTGGTCAACATAGAATCATAGAATCATAGAATCATAGAATGGTAGAGTTGGAAGGGACCTCCTGGGTCATCTGGTCCAACCCCCTGCTCAAAGCAGGATTCTCTAAATCATCCCAGACAGATGTCTATCCAGCCTCTGTTTGAAGACTTCCATTGAAGGAGAACTCACCACCTCTTGTGGCAGCCTGTTCCACTCATTGATCACCCTAACTGTCAAAAAGTTTTTTCTAATATCTAATCTGTGTCTCCTCCCATTCAGTTTCATCCCATTGCTTCTAGTCTTTCCTTGCGCAAATGAGAATAAAGATGATCCTTCTACAATGTGACAGCCCTTGAGATATTTGTAGACAGCTATTAAGTCTCCTCTCAGTCTTCTTTTTTGCAAGCTAAACATTCCCAAATCCTGCAACCGTTCCTCATAGGACATGGTTGCAGACCGGTCACCATTCTGGTGGCTCTTCTCTGAACTTGCTCCAGTTTGTTGATGTCTTTTTTAAAATGTGGTGCCCAAAACTGGACACAGTATTCCAGATGAGGTCTGACCAAAGAGGAGTAGAGGGCAATAATGACCTCACGTGATCTAGACAGTATGCTTCTGTTGATACATCCTAGAATTGCATTTGCCTTTTTTGCTGCTGCATCACATCACACTGTTGACTCATGTTAAGTCTGTGATCAATTAGTATACCCAAGTCTTTTTCACATGTGCTATTACTTAGCCCTATTCCTCCCATTTTGTATATGCTTTTTTCATTTTTATTGCCCAGATGTAGTACTTTGCATTTTTCCCTGTTAAAATCCATTCTGTTAGTTGCTGCCCACTGCTCCAGTTTATGTATATCTTTTTGAATCCTCTCTCTCTCTTCTCTAGTATTAGCTACCCCTCCTAGCTTTGTGTCATCAGCAAATTTGATCAGTTTACCCTCAATTCCTTCATCTAAATCATTGATAAAGATGTTGAACAATACAGGGCCCAAAACAGAGCCTTGTGGTACCCCACTTGAGACATTCTTCCAACTGGATGTGCAGCCATTTACAACCACTCTTTGGGTCCGATCACTAAGCCAGTTATGAATCCACCTAACAGTTGCCTTGTCCATTCCATACTTAGTCATTTTTTCAATAAGGATTGTGTGAGATACTTTGTCAAATGCTTTGCTGAAGTCAAGATATACTATATCTACAGCATTTCCCTGATCCACCCAGTCAGTGATTCTGTCATAGAAGGAAATTAAGTTAGTCTGACATGACTTATTAGTTACAAACCCATGCTGACTCTGTTTAATCACTTCATTCTTATCCAGGTAATTGCATACATGTTCTTTAATAATTTGTTCAAAGATCTTTCCTGGTATAGAAGTCAGACTCACCGGCCTGTAGTTCCCTGGGTCCACCTTCTTCCCCTTTTTGAAGATAGGAACAACATTTGCTCTTCTCCAGTCTTCTGGGACTTCTCCTGTTCTCCAAGAATTTTCAAAGATTATGGACAGTGGTTCAAGATTTCTCTGCTATCTCCTTCAGTACCCTGGGGTGTAATTCATCTGGACCTGGAGACTTGAATTCATTTAGGTTAGCTAAGTGTTTCCTCACTGTCTTTCTGTTTATAGATATCCTGGATTCTTCTATTCCTTTAATAGGACAGTGAAGATCAGTTGATGTTACATTTCCTTTCTGAGAGAAAACAGATGCAAAATAGGAATTTAAAAGTTCAGCCTTCTCAACATCCTGACTTACCATTTCATCATTTTCATCCTGTAAAAATCCTATAGCATCTTTGACTTTTCTTTTACTTTTGACGTATCCCCAAAATCCTTTTTTGTTGCTTTTGACGTCACTTGCAAGCCTTAATTCATTGTCAGCTTTAGATAATCTGATTTGTGCCCTGCAGGTTCTGCAGACGGCATTATATTCTTCTTTAGATATGCCTCCCTCTTTCCATTTGATAAACATTTCTTTCTTCCTTTTTAGCATGTGTTTAAGCTCTATGTTCATCCATCCTGGTTTCCTTAAATGCTTCCCATTCTTCCCTCTTTTCGGAATTGTTAACGATTGTGCTTTGAGAATCTCATTTTTCAAGATTTTCCATCCTTCCTGGACATTTCTGTCCTTAAGGATATCCAGCCATTGGATCCCTCCAATTCTCTTTCTGAGTTCCTTAAAATCTGCCTTTCTGAAATCTAACCTTGACATCTGAGTCTTCACAGTTCTTCCTCCTCTTGTTATCCAAAATTCTAAAATAGCATGGTCACTACCTCCTAGGGTCCTAGCCACTCTTACCTCCTCCACCATTTCCTCCCTGTTTATGAGGATTAGATCCAAGGTAGCAGATCCCCTTGTTTTCTCCATTACCTTTTGGAAGATAAAGTTGTCAGCAAGAGAGGATAAGAATTTCCTGGACCTGTTAGTTTTGCCTGAGAGAGATTCCCAACAAATGTCTGGATAGTTGAAATCTCCCATGACCACTATGTCATATTTTTTGGAGAACTTGGCCATTTGATGCATAAAGAGTTCATCCATATCTTCAGCTTGCACAGGCGGCCTGTAGTAAATGCCTACAATGGTGTCCTTTCCATTGTTCTGTCCTTGTATTCTTACCCAAACAGTTTCCACAGAACTCCCAGTCTCTGAAGCTTCAATCTCTGTGCAGATATACGCTTTTCTAACATACAATGCAACACCTCCTCCTCGTTTATCAAGTCTGTTTCTTGCAAATAAGTTGTAACCTTCTAGCCTTGTATTCCAATCATGTGTATCGTCCCACCAAGTCTCAGTGATTCCAATGACATCATATTTCTTCTCCTGCATTAGTAGCTCCAGTTCTCCTTGTTTGTTGCCCATGCTTTGTGCATTCGTATAGAAACACTTTAGTTTGTGATTGGTTTCTCTTTCAATATTTTTATTATGTAGATTTTTTTGTCTTTGTTCTTCCCCTTCACTTCTAATAGCAGAGTTCTCAACAGCATTTGTCAGGTGTATGGCTTTTGCTAGCGTTTTGCTTCCCTTCCCACATAGTTCTAGTTTAAAGCTCTCCTGATGAGTGTAGCAAGGCGACTTCCAAATACATGTTTTCCAGTCTTCGTAAGGTGCACCCCATCTCTAGCAAGTAGTCCATCATACAGGTAATTCACTCCGTGATCCAGAAATCCAAATCCTTGCTGACGGCACCATCGACGTAGCCAGTTGTTCACCTGCAGAATCTTATTCCACCTCCTTGTTCCATGGCCATCCACTGGAAGGATGGAGGAGAAGACCACCTGCGCTCCCAGTTCTTTCACTTTCTTACCTAAGTTTTCAAAGTCACTGCAGATGGTTTCCAGGTCACTTCTTGCGGTGTCATTTGTCCCCACATGTATTAGCAGGAATGGGTAGTCATCTTTAGGTCTGAAGAGTCCTGATATCCTGTCAGACACATCTTTAATTTTTGCACCTGGAAGACAGCACATTTCTCTTGAGGTTATATCTGGTCTGCAGATAGCAGCCTCTGTTCCTCTCAACAGGGAATCCCCCATGACAACAACTCTCCGTTTCTTCTTCACAACATTTTTCTTTCTCCATTCAGGAGGACTCTGAGGGCGTACAGGGTTATTGTTTGTGGGAAAAGTCTTATCCTGATGTATTTCTTCATCGTTCTCCTGTGTAAGAGCCTGGTACTGGTTTCTGAGCAGAATTGGTGCTGACTGCCTCCTGATCCATTCCTCTGTTTCTTCAGTTGCACTTCGAATTTCTTCTCTTTCTGTACCATGAAGAGATAATTCTGCTCTGTCTAAGAACTCTTCACCTTCCTTAATGGTCTTCAATGTAGATAACCTCTCTTCCAGATTTTGCAACTTTTCCTCCAACAGGGACACAAGCTTGCATTTGTGGCATGTGAAATTTGGCTATATCCCGGAAGATGTCGTTCACAAAGTCTTGGAAGACAGCTGGAGCATTACAGAGCCCAAAGGGCATTACCAGATATTCATAATGCCCATCCCTGGTGTTAAATGCCGTCTTCCACTCGTCCCCCTCACGGATGCGAATCAGGTTATACGCACCCCGCAGGTCTAGCTTAGTAAATACCCTTGCTCCCCGAAGCCTGTCAAAAAGCTCAGAGATTAGCGGCAAAGGATACTTATTTTTCACGGTGATAGCGTTGAGACCCCTATAATCAATGCACGGACGTAGTTCTCCGTTCTTCTTCTGCACAAAGAAGAACCCCGCTCCTGCTGGTGACACCGACTTCCTAATGAATCCCCTTGCCAAGTTCTCCTTAATATATTGGGACATGGCCTCTGTCTCAGGAAGAGAGAGGGGATAGACCCTTCCTCTAGGAGGCTCAGCTCCAGGCAAGAGGTCGATAGGACAGTCATAGGGGCGATGAGGCGGAAGAGTCTCCGCAGCCTTCTTTGAGAAAACGTCGGCATAAGACCAATAGACCTTGGGAAGAGGAGAGAGGTCTATGGGTATCTCAGTGGTGTTGACCTGCACGCTGTCCCTAATGCATCTGCCTTTACATAAATTACCCCAACCCAGAATTCTCCCTGAAGCCCACTCAATATGGGGAGAGTGGTGGCGGAGCCAGGGTAATCCCAACAAAACCTCATCTATACCCTCAGGGAGGATAAAAAATGATATATTCTCCTGATGGGAAGAAGACATAGACAAGGTGAGTGGAACAGACTGATGGGTGATTTGTGAGGGCAGAATTACTCCGTTCAACACCCGAACCGATACTGGTTCAGCCAGCAACACCAAAGGCATGGTGTGGCGAGAAGCAAAGGAGGATGACATAAAATTTCCCTCTGCCCCAGAATCCACACACAGCTTGACGGGTAGGGTGGTAGAACCGTGGGTAATTATCCCCTTGAGGAGCACTTTAGGGGCAAAACTCATGGCGTCCAGTGACCCTGTTCCTACGGTTACTGGGCGCGATCGCTTATTCAGCCACTGTGGACATCAGTTGGCAAAATGTCCCTGCTGCTGGCAAATATAACAAATCGGGGATGGACGAGTGACCCGAGATTTAGATCCTGCAGGAGCAACCTCCTGAAGGTCGGGCGCCTGAACAGGCGACTCCAGAGGGTTGGTGAAGGTAGGAGCCAACCGGACACTCTGCCTACACTGGACACGTTCCAGCCTCCGCTCGTGGAAACGGAGGTCGACGCGGGTGGAAATAGCGATAAGCTTCTCCAGTGTGGCAGGAATCTCCCTGGTAGCCAAGGCGTCTTTCACATGACCCGCCAGTCCTCTCCAGAACACAGGAATGAGGACTTTATCTGGCCACTCTAATTCCGAGGCCAGAGTCCGAAATTGGACAGCAAAATGGCTGACCAAAGCCGAACCCTGGGTACTTGCCAGCAGTTTGAGCGCCGCATCGTGGGTGACCTGAGGTCCTAGAAAAACCTTTTTCAGAGCCTCCAGAAAACGAGAAGCGCTCTGCACCACACGGTCGTCGCGCTCCCACAGCGGCATTGCCCACTCCAACGCTCTGCCCGACAGAAGAGCTATCACAAAGCCCACTTGTGCCCAATCCGTGGGGAAACGTGCAGCCAGAAGCTCGAGGTGTATGGAGCACTGACTTACGAATCCCCGACATTGCTTGCTGTCACCAGCAAACTTGTCTGGAAGCGGGAGGTGGGACAATGTAGGGACAGAGGTGGCATGGACAAACTGGCTGCAGCTACACTAGCAGCCTGAACAGCGACTGCGTAACATCCACAGCTGAGGTTGTGCGCTCAAGAGCCGCCAACCTACCCTCCAGCTGCTGGATGTACAGCTGTAATCGCTGTTCATCCGCATTTTACTAGCCAGACCCTGGCGCTAATATTATGTTATGGGTCTGCGGAACACACCAAATATATAATGTAGAAAGGTGCGTTCGCAGCCCGGGGTCCACCGTGCAAGCGGAGCCTGCTGCTAGTAAAAATGGCGCGAGAAGCAAACTCTATTATCCCGCAGAGTCACCAACATAAACGCCGTAATGCGCTGTGGCAATGAGTGCGAACTCTGTTACTCCACAGAGCCGCTAGAAGGAGAGCCGCAGCGCTATATGGCGATGTGTGCGCACTCACTAGACACAACTGAGTGGCAAAGAAAACACGCTAAGGCGCTGACTAGCGTTGAAAGCGAACCCTGTTACGTCACAGGGCCGCTGAGAAAAAGCACTGTGTCCTGTAAGGCTCTCAGGTACACAGTTAAGTGCTAAGCGTACATAAAGCGTGATCATGTGCTAATGTCCTCGCGGGAGTCACCCGCAATCTATGGCGTCTGAACGCCAGACCCTGAATATGGCAATCAAAACTCCTCACCGGTTATGCCGGTAATCTAGGGCATCTAGGACACCGACCCTGACCAGCTACCATACCAAACTCCTCACCGATTAAGTCGGTATTCTAGTGGCTTATTTCAGCCGGGTCCCTATCCACACATACACATGACCACACTGGCGCATAGCATACAATGGTTGATATTAGCGCATGGCGGCCCAGCCATGCTACCTTTTTATAGCAACAGCTACAGGACCTTCCAGGAACAAGGACCAATGAGAAACTGTTACAAACACATGTAGCTACATGACCTTCCTGGTGGACCAATAGGAGCCGCTGCAGCACCTGAACATGTGACCCCTGATCTCCAATGAGAGATCTCACTCTGGGCATGCTCAGAAGGGAAAACGCAGGACTTTGTGCCAAAGACGTCTGCTCCAGCACTGGCTATAATAGCAGATCCAGGAAAGGCAGCAGCAAGTCACTGCACAGTAGTGGAGTGGGCAAGACGCTTGGACCGACGTCTCTGCTGAGCAGGCTCCACTGCGGCCGCAGATGAATGGGAGACCGCAGCGGGACAGGTTCGAGACTCCCCTTGTGCAGCAGCGGGAAATCGAATCCTAACATACTATGGCAAAAAAAGGGGTGAAAAAAAAATGCTAGCACAGCCTAACTACACTGTAAACTGACTATTTGAACTGGGTTATGGAAAATCTAGGTGCATTTTTTTTTAATGAATTTACCAAGAGCAGAAACCAATATTAATGTTGGTTGCCGGGAAACTGTTGATACTTTGCCCCAGTATTTTGTTACAAAGGTTGATCATTAGTTGACGTTCTTTCATTGGCCAAAGTTTCTACTGAATTCACTAAGTGCTTTACTTGAAATGTGCTTTTCAGGTTATTAGGACCTTCAGTTCAAGATTCAATTTTCAAGAAAAAAAAGAACTTCTCAAAGTTAGATTCAATCTTTCCAGAACATCTGTACACAAGAAATTTTAAAACACCTTCCTATTTTAGAGACCCAACACGTATCCCAAAAGCTTTATGTTGCTGTTTACTGACATATTCCATTGTAAGCAATTGTTATAGTAAAAAAGCAATCTTGGTACATTTTTTTTAAAGTGAAAATAAATTTACAGTTCCAAATTCTAAAGAAAACAAATTGAGGAAGTCAGGTCTATCTAGAACTTTCCTACATTTCATTCATAGTCAATCAAAGTAAATCACCTCTTGCTTCTTATTTATTTTCTCTTGCTAAAATTGTATCCTTTAAGACTGGAAACATTTTATTCCTTAGACTCTTCCTGAATGATTTTGTACGCACAATTTCAAGGCTGCAAGAACTTCTTTAGTATGATTCTATTTATTTATCCAATAAATATATTTTGGTTTCTGGGAAATGTTGTTTTTGGAAAGTGCCTTGCTTATTGCAAGTCGCTTAAACCTCTTTAATGCAGTGTAATTTGAGAAAATGGCATATTCTTTAAATCCAATTTTTTTTATCATGTCTTTTAAAACATATTGTTTGATGCTTTTTATATCTTAGTGTAACCATATAAAATAATCTAATATACAGCTGTGTTCCAACAGCCATAAGCACACACTTCAGCATTGCATTCACACTGTAGCTTTACTGTGTAGACTAGGATAGAGTCAGGAGAGTCATTTTATTTTTATAACATGGCAAGAAATTTAAAGACCATTCTACTATACTGCTGTGAGAAAGGGGAAAGTACTCAATTTTCTCATGTGAAGGCTCAAATAGTGAGATGGATTCTCTAAGCTATTGCAGTATTTATCAGAGACATTGGAGCATTATGGGACAGCTGAGTTGGAAATGTTTGACAGCACCTTAGAGCTATGTTTAACAGCACAGTTGGATATGCTGTCAAGTACTTAAAGCAACACAGAACAGCATATCTGGATAAGCTGGACTGCACCTGGAGCTTCATGAGTTATATATACACTGGCGAGTATGTAGGGCTGGATCACAAAGCTGAGTTTGTCAGGAGACTCACTTGAAACATTGCATCAGAGCCCAGTGGAATAGTAGAACTGGGTTTGTGAAGAAACACACTTAAATCAAGTAGAGCACAGTGGAACAACAGAGCTTAGTTTGTCAGAAGATAATGTTTAAAAAAAAATGCAGAACTCAGATGTTAGGTAGAATTGCATCTGTCAAGAGGAACATTTGATGGGAATGGTGGAGCTCAGTAGTGTGATAGCAGTAAATTCCAGACTACTTGAACACTGTGGTAGTGTGAAGCCTACCGATCTGGCTAAAAGGCTTAGGAGTGGGACATCAGTGGTGCTTGCCAGATTATTGTGATAAGCAAATGTGCAGAAAAGCAGGGGGAGCTGGCTGCCGAAGGAGGAGGACATAGAGCCAAGCACTAAAGTAGCATAGTCTATTAACAGTTCTTCTGCCATCAACTACTTTTCATTACAGAAAGTCCACATTCCTTATTATTTTGTCTATAAAATAATGCAGGAAGTGTGTTTTTTTGTCTCAGGAATCAGGATGGATGACCAGAAGAAATTTAGAAGCAACTTCTACTGTGTGAAAAGGGCAGCAAGTTATAGAGGATAGGTAAGTATTTAGCTTACAATTATTTTTATTTAACGCCAATATATAGGATCAGATTAGCACACAATTTATAGTTATTCTATAGAGAGAGCAAAAAAATATTGGTGGAAAAATTAGGCAGACATGAAAAAGCTAACACGTCTGATCCTACCCTTCTCACGGTTCAAGTATGACGATACCAGGACGACATCTGCAAGTGTGGAGGACAACAATCACACCCAGCTTCTGAAGCCCATTTTTCAGGCTGAAAGGTTGAAATGATGCTCCTTTAGACTAAAGCTAAGTAATTAGAATATACCAAGCATAAGGAATAAAGATTTTTTGCACACTTATCCCCACTTGACTGACATATTAAAGACATGGTAGGAATCATAGAATTTGGCTATTTGAAGCATGTGTTACTGTTTGGGAAGCTTGGGGAACCTTGTCTCCTATAACCACCAATTCCTAGGAACCAGGAATTTCATAAAAAGTATAAATTTTATGCTAAACAAGAAAAAAATCAATATTGGGAGTTGAAAATAATTTTCCAAAAACTGAAGGTGATAAAGTTTGCAGTACATATTAACATTGAAAACTCTTATTCTACAGAGAACAAACGTGACACTTCATATAGAAATCTGTTAGGAAACCTCTAAGACTTTTAATAAAATTTAGCGAGTTTGAATCTTGCAGGGAAAAGCTTGTGTCTTATTAACTGGTGAAATTGTGGCTGCAAGTAAAATCAAAGGACAGGTTACTCTGACTAGCTGGATGTTAGGATTTCCAATTTAATAGAATATTAAGTGTGCATAAAGCTGGAGGAAACACCCAAATATTTTTGAATTGGGATATGAACTGATTTCACGATGTCCATAGCTGAATCTGACAATGGCACAGATGTCTGCAAATTTCGTTAAGAATGGCAATTATGTATTTTTAAATTTTTTTTTTAGCTGAATCATCATACCATTCATCATGTGATAATGAGAGACCAGAGGTGAATGTAATGATGACACAGTGTGGTCAAAAATATTCTAAAGTTATGTAGCATTGCAAAACTTCATACCTGACTATTGCTCTTTAGCTTGTATCCCAACTGACAATGGCGGTCGAAGTGTTCTGTTGAAATTAGCAGTAATTTACTGCTTGGTTATGCTATGCTCTTTGTTACTTTTGAACTTAAAAGTATTTGGTGAAAACAGAGTGGTAGCAATAACCAGAGATTTATTTCAGGAAATGTGGTAATATATATAAAATATGTTCTCTGTTCTCTCCTGTGAACTGAAAACCGTTAGGTGGCTCTAAATGTTCAACAGTAATTTGTGACAAACTGAGCAGGGAACTGGAAAAAGTTTTACTTGGTTCTTATGTACTTTTTTAAAAAAACATTACAACATTTCTTCTTGGTAACTCTATACCTCAATTTTTATGGAGTTCAAGAAAGTAAAGGATGCCTTTCTTGATATTAATAATTTACAAGTGAGGTTATAACTAGTGATGAGTGAATATATTCGGAAAACTATTGCCAAACATAAATTCGGCACACTCGGCTTTGTGATCGGAAACCCAAGCAAATTTTTGTAAAATCGGGAAAAATCGGAAACATTCGGTAAAAAGTTTCCGGAAAATATTTGCATTGTCACAAAAGTATTTTCAGCACTTTTGCTATGATAATGGTAATGTATCATGAGAATTTAGCATATGTTTGATGAGCGGAGGGGGTTTGCAGAGCTCAGAAGAGCGACACATTTTTAAACAATATTTTTTTTTCCTAACTTTATGTGTAATCAGGGCACAGGAAACATCCACAATGTCCTGACACAATGGTGTGTGTCTTTGGCTGCTGAAATTCCATGTCCCTCTCCATAAAAAGAGTGGACATCTTGTTTTAGCGCCATGTTGGCACTGTAACAGCACAGAGAGGCTGCTCCTGATGCTGGCAGTGTTAGCAGCTAGATTTTAGGTAGTTAGCGAGGCGGTTGTTTCTTACTCAGATAGTTTAGCAAACTAGTGTCCAGTGTGGCTGTGAAATCGATCTTCCAGCAATTTTTTATTGACATTACTGACATTATTTACTAGCTAAAAGTGAAACAGCATGCCATATCCCACTTTGTCATTTAGTGCTGTGGTGACATAGTTCTATATAGAAATATTTTTTTGGGCAGTTGCTTGCGTGATTCACCATGCCATTTCGCACCTTGTTATTTAGTGGCAGTGATATTACACAGTGTGTATAGCTCATGTGCATATAAAAAAATATTAATTTTTCCTGTTGCAAAATGTGATACAGCTCACTATATTCCATGTTGCAATTTTGTGGCGGTGATATGAATTTGTCTGCAGACCTAAGGCACATTAAAAATATATTTTTTTTCTGTTGCAAAACGTGATACAGCCTGCCATCTTCCAAGTTGTCATTTTGATGTGTTGAAGTTAAGCTGTCTGCAGACCTCATGCACTTAACAAAAAAATTTTTTTTCTGTTGCTAAACATCATACAGCCTGCCATATCCCATGTTGTAATTTTGTGGCGGTGAAATTGTTGTGTGTGCAGAGCTATTGCCCATAGAAAAAAACAACAATTTGGGTTTTTTTAAAAGGTGATACAGCTGTCTAACTCTGAATTTGAAATTGCTTGGAGCATATCTTCTAATTTATACAGGTGTCACCCACAGTAAAAAAAAAATCTTCTGTTACTAACGTCATACAGTAGAAGACATCTCACTTTCAAATTGTTTGTAGCATCTAGTCTGTTATAGAGGTCTGATCCGCAGGCCCCCAAAAATTATTTTGTTACTAACGTCGTACAGTAGGGCACAGCTCACTTTCAAATTGTTTGTAGCATCTAATCTGTTTTATAGACCTGATCCATAGGCCCCCAAAAAATGTTTGTGCTACTAACGTCATACAGTAGGGAAGATCTCATTTTAAAATTATTTGAATCATATCTTCTTTGTCGTACAGCCCTCATCCAACAATTCTATCTTCTGTGACTAATGTGATTCAGAACCCCATATTTCACCTTTTCATTTTATGCTGTTGAAATTCAGCTATTTGCAGAGCTGGTGCAGAGTTTAAAATCTAATTTTTTGTTGCTAATACTGTGCTCCTACCACACTATCTGAGCAGCATGACTGGGAAAAAACAATCATTGTAATGTTTGTAAAAGCACTAGTGAACCAAAAAGTAAATTCCTATGTTAAAGGGAATCTGTCACCCCAAAATAGCCATATCAGATAAAGATATGGCTGAATAGTGTGTCCCATAACTAAGCTAACGGTGGGTAACATATATCATGATACCCCCGTTTTCATATCAAAATACCTTTGTAAAGTTGGTGATTGTAGGTGTCAATCACTGCAGTCAGGTCAGGAGGGCAGCGGTTTTCATGTCCTCCCCTGCCCCCGCTCCTCGTCATCTGTTGCGTTACGCCGTCTGTGAATACCACAGACGGCGTTAGGTTCCAGCAATTGCGCAATTCAAAATTCGGCCCGGCGCATGCGCAGTATGCTTTGCCCAACAGTGGGCAAAGCATAAAATAGTACAGCGCATGCGCTAGTCTTTCCTTGCCCCGGAAATGACTGCTTGCCTTGGACGACTTCCGGGGCAAGGAAAGACTAGCGCATGCGCTGTACTCATTTTATGCTTTGCCCACTGTTGGGCAAAGCATACTGCGCATGCGCCGGGCCGGATTTTGAATTGCGCAATTGCGGGAACCTAACGCCGTCTGTGGTATTCACAGACGGCGTAACGCAACAGATGACGAGGATCGGGGGCGGGGAGGACATGAAAACCGCTGCCCTCCTGACCTGACTGCAGTGATTGACACCTACAATCACCAACTTTACAAAGGTATTTTGATATGAAAACGGGGGTATCATGATATATGATACCCACCGTTAGTTTAGTTATGGGACGCACTATTCAGCCATATCTTTATCTGATATGGCTATTTTGGGGTGACAGATTCCCTTTAAGACAACTGATAACTTCTGTTAATGGACTGGCTACTACACTACCTTTCTTTGGCAGATGCACAGCGGTACGCCTTGATGATGAGGCCTAGAAAGAGCATGTGCTCAAGTGGATGGCAAGCGCAGCTTTAAGTGGCCTCTCCTCCTCTTCCTCCACCTCAACATCACACCCAGTACAGTCCACAGAGGTAGCACCAAATTATCCTTGCTTCCCCTGCATCCCAACTCTCCAACCGATCGACTGACTGTACGGAACCACAGATGGATGAGTCTGAAGAGCTGTTCACACATTCTATGACATGGTCATCAGAAGTGTACTCAAAAGCTTCACAGAGTCAAAGAGAGGAAATCTGCACCGATGCCCAACATTTTTTTAGCTTGGATCTGGGGCAGGATGAAGGTCTGAACAGCATCCTGATCCTCGTTATCAGACATTAACCCACAGGGGGGAGGTGATCCTGATGAGACTCAGATATCTGAGGCTCACACAGACTGTACTGTGCTGTACGGGCAGGAAGAGGAGGAGTGCAACTCCAAGGGTGAGGAATGTGATAGCACAGAGGATGATGATGATGAGTTGGCAGATCCCAGTTGACATGAACACGGAGGCCCACAGCTGAGTAGGTCACCTGAGGAGGAAGACGAGGAGGTAATGTTGTGATGTACGTTGCAGACACGTAGTGATGCAGCCACGACGAGCATTACATCCTGAGCCACAATTGTGGCTGTGACCAGCAGCTACCACGGGTAAGCAGCTCACATGGGTTGGCAAGGGTTGCCAATCCTGAGCCTTTTTTGATACTGCAAAGGACGAGCCAACTCACATAATCTGCCAGTTTTGCAAAAAAAATCTGAGTAGAGGTAAAAAATGCAATGATTTGACTACTACATGTATGAACCTTCACATGCGCAATCAACATGCATTATTCTGGGAATCTCAATGCTAAAATGCGGAAAAGGGAACCTCAACAATCATCAGCCGCCACATCAATTGCATCTGCTTCTTCTTCCTTCTCCTATGTTACTGTGCCGACTATTAAGACGCAGGTCTCCGATCGCAGAACCTCAGGTTCATTTCTTGCTTCAGTCATGCTGACTGTGAGCCCGCTGTGAGCTTTAACCCCTCTCTGACATCAGACATACTATCCCGTCCATGAAACCCGTGCCAATCTGACCATGGACGGGATAGTACGTCATAGGCGATCAGCTGCGCTCCCGGGGGGAGCGCAGCTAATCGCCGCCGGGTGTCAGCTGATTATCACAGCTGACACACGGGACTGTGTCAGGAGCGGTCACAGACCCCTCCCGGCGCATTAACCCCTGGCACACCACGATCAAACATGATCGCGGTGTACCAGGGGCACAGGGGAGCATGGCGCAGGGAGGGGGCTCCCTGCGTGCTCCCCTGAGACCCTCAGAACAGCGCGATGTGATCACGCTGTTCTGAGGCTTTCCTCCTTCCAAGGACCGGATCCAAGATGGCTGCCGGGTCCTGCAGGGAGGCGGCTTCCTCAGTGCCTGCTGAGAGCAGGCACTGAGAAGCCTGCAGCAGTGCCAGAGCGATCGCTGGTGTGACAGAGTGCTGTGCACACTGTCACACCAGCGATCTGACATTTTACAGTGATGTCCCACCCTGGGACAAAGTAAAAAGTGAAAAAAATAAAATAAACATGTTTTAAAAAAAATTCCAAAATAAATAAAAAAAAAAAATATTCCCCAAAAAATTCATTTTTTCCTGTAAATAAAAAAAACAAAACAATAAAAGTAAACATATTTGGAATTGCCGCGTCCGTAACGACCCCTCCTATAAAACTGTCCCACTAGTTAACCCCTTTAGTGAACCCCTTAAAAAAAAACAAAGAAAAAAATCAATGCTTTATCATCATACCGCCGAACAAAAAGTGGAATAACACGCGATCAAAAAGACCGATATAAATAAACATGGTACCGCTGAAAACGTCATCTTGTTCCACAAAAAACGAGCTGCCATAGAGCATCATCAGTGAAAAAATAAAAAAGTTATAGCTCACAGAATAAAGCGTTGTAAAAATAATAATTTTTTATATAAAATTGTTTTTATTCTATAAAAGCACCAAAACATAAAAAAATGATATAAATGAGGTATCGCCGTAATCGTACTGACCCGAAGAAAAAAAAACTGCTTTATCAATTTTACCACACGCAGAACGGTATAAACGCCTCCCCCAAAAGAAATTCATGAATTGCTGATTTTTGTTCATTCTAACCTTCCAAAAATCGAAATAATAAGCGATCAAAAAATGTCACGTGCTCAAAAATGGTACCAATAAAAACGTCAACTCGTGCCACAAAAAATAAGACCCCACATGACTCTGTGGGCCAAAATATGCAAAAATTATAGCTCTAAAAATGTGGTGATGCAAAAACTATTTTTTGCAATAAAAAGTGTCTTTTAGCGTGACAGCTGCCAATCATAAAAACCCGCTATAAATAGTAAATCAAACCCCCCTTTATCACCCCCTTAGTTAGGGAAAAATAATAAAATTAAAAAAATGTATTTATTTCCATTTTCTGATTAGGGTTAGGGTTGCGGCTAAAGTTAGGGTTAGGGTTGGCGCTAAAGTTAGGATTAGGGTTAGGGTTGGGATTAGGGTTAGGGGTGTGTTATGGTTAGGTTTGTGGTTAGGGTTGGGACTAGGGTTAGGGGTGTGTTGGGGTTAGGGTTGGAGTTAGAATTGGGTGGTTTACGCTGTTTAGGCACATCAGGGGCTCTCCAAATGTGACATGGCGTCTGATCTCAATTCCAGTCAATTCTGCGTTGAAAAAGTCAAACGGTGTCCTTCACTTCTGAGCTCTGCCATGCGCCCAAACAGTAGTTTACCCCCACATATGGGGTATCAGCGTACTCTGGACCCCAAGAGTTATTGTGCAATTTTCTATTTCTTCTGTTACCCTGGGGAAAATAAAAAACTGGGGGCGAAAATATCATTTTTGTAAAAAAAAATGATTTTTTGTTTTTACGGCTGTACGTTATAAACTTCTGTGAAGCACTTGGGGCTTCATAGCGCTCACCACACATCTAGATAAGTTCCTTGTGGGGTCTATTTTCCAAAATAGGGTCACTTGTGGGGGGTTTCCACTGTTTAGGCGCATCAGGGGTTCTCCAAATGCGACATGACGCCCCCAGACCATTCCATCAAAGTCTGCAATCCAAAACGTCACTACTTCCCTTCCGAGCCCCAACGTGTGCCCATACAGTAGTTTTCTCCCACATATTAGGTATCAGCGTACTCAGGACAAATTGGACAACAATTTTTGGGGTCCAATTTCTCCTGTTACCCTTGTGAAAATAAAATATTGGGGGCGAAAAAAATCATTTTTGTAAAAAAAAAAAGATTTTTTATTTTACGGCTGTACTTATAAACTTCTGTGAAGCACTTCGGGGTTCAAAGTGCTCACCACACATCTAGATAAGTTCCTTGAGGGGTCTAGTTTCCAAAATGGTGTATTTGTCGGGGGTTTCCACTTTTTAGGCAGATTAGGAGCTCTCCAACACGACATGGCATCCAGCCAATTCTGCTTTGAAAAAGTCAAACGGCGCTCCTTCCCTTCCAAAATCTACCATGCACCCAAACAGTGGTTTACCCCCACATATGGGGTATCAGCGTACTCAGGACAAATTGCACAATACCTTTTGGAGTCTTGTTACCCTTTGGAAAATAAAAATTGGGGTGAAAAGATCATTTTTGTGTAAAAAATATGATTTTTTAATTTTATGGCTCTACGTTATAAACTTGTGTGGAGCACTAGGGGATTCAAATTGCTCACTAAAGATCTAGATAAATTCCTTAGGGGGTCTAGTTTCCCAAATGGGGTCACTTGTGGGGGGTTTCCACTGTTTAGGCACATCAGGGGCTCTCCAAATGCAACATGGCGTCCAATCTCAATTCCAGCCAATTTTGGTTGGAAAAAGTCAAATGGTGCTCCTTCCATTCCGAGCTCTGCTGTGCACCCACACAGTGGTTCCCCCCCACATATGGGGTATGAGCGTACTCAGGAGAAATTGGACAACAACTTTTGTGGTCCAATTTCTCCTGTTACCCATGGGAAAATAAAAAATTAGTGACTAAAATATAATTTTTGTGGGAAAAAAATAGGATTTTTTATTTTCATGCCCGGGCATTATAAACTTGTGTGAAGCACTTGGGGTTTCAAAGTGCTCAACAAAGATCTAGATAAGTTCCTTAGGGGGTCTAGTTTCCAAAATGGGGTCACTTGTGGGGGGTTTCCACTGTTTAGGCTCATCTGTGGCACTGCAAACGGAACATGACCCCCATCAACGTCTGCATTCCAAAATGTTACTACTTCCTTTCCAAGCCCTGCCGTGTGCCCAAACAGTTCCCCCCCCACAAATGGGGTATCAGCGTACTCAGGACAAAAACTTTTGGGGTCCAATTTCCTTGGAAAAAATCAAAAATTTGGGACTAAAAAATCATTTTTGTGGAAAATTGTTTTTTTTTTTTTTTCACACCCAGGCATTATAAACTTTTGTGAAACACTTGGGGGTTCAAAGTGCTCACAACAGATCTAGATAAGTTCCTTAGGGGGTCTAGTTTCCAAAATGGTGTCACTTGTGGGAGGTTTCCACTGTTAAGGCGCATCAGGGGCTCTCCAAACGCGACATGGCGTCCAATCTCAATTCCAGCCAATTTTAGTTTGAAAAAGTCAAACAGCGCTCCTTCCCTTACGAGCTCTGCCGTGTGCCCAAACAGTGGTTTCCCCCACATATGGGGTATTGGCGTACTCAGGAGAAATTTTACAACAACTTTATCTGTCCATTTTCTCCTTTTACCCTTGTGAAAATAAAAAAAAGTTTGTAAAAGATAATTTTTGTGGCGAAAAAGTTAAATATTCATTTTTTCCTTACACGTTGCTTCAGCTCCTGTGAAGCACCTGAAGGGTTAATAAAATTCTTGAATGTGGTTTTGAGTACCTTGAGGGGTGCAGTTTTTAGAATGGTGTCACTTTTTGGTACTTTCTGCTATATAGACCCCTCAAAGTGACTTCAAATATGAGGTGGTCCCTAAAAAAAATGGCTTTGTAAATTTT